>JBBPDA010000013.1:14368561-14385659 GCA_037974385.1 Arnoldichthys spilopterus | reverse complement strand
CTACTAAAGAGAGAACTACAGCAATAGATACATGTGCCAAGTGCTTTACAAAAACTGCTGCAGTACAACAATTGACAGCATGTTTTCCACAATGGCAGCTTCTCCACATTTGGCAATTTGGTCCTGAAATTTGGCATCACATACAAACATTTCCTACAATATCTACAGATTAAAGCATTAATCAAATCAACCATACACCCCAATGGTCAGCCTAAATCTTGTTGCATCTATCTCACAGATAATCAATATACCATCCTCTAAAAAACTACTGTCAAAAATCGAGAGAATAATTATACAGATAGACACCACAACCAGCATACTCTCCACTAAATGGGAATCAGACCTCTTTATTTTAAGAGGCCGGAAATTATTTCTTATGGGTTTCACCTCAGACATTTGTCCCCACTGCACGCAGAACTGTCCAGACATATATACATGTACTCTGGCACTGCACCCCTACTAAACAATTCTGGGAAAATCACAGGGCTTCTTTCCACCTTCCTTGGCTGCCGCATCCTAACTTCGCCATCTCTATGTCTGCCTCTACAATTAACCTGAACATGTAAAGTTTTGCTGGTTACGCTAGCTGTTGCCAAGAAAACGATCCTCATGAACTGAAAAACAAAGAAAAAAATTCACATCTCTATCTGGAAAAAACCTTTTAATTATAATGTATACACCCCTCTTGTGGTTCCATGTGTCTGCATTTTGTTTTGTTTAAGACCTTGTGCTCTCCTCAGTCTTTTGTCGATTAACTGTTGTTCCTACCCTGCCGTGATCTGTTCCCTTTTGATGTTCATGCCCTGTATGTTCAGCCTGCTTCCGTGTTTGTTTTTTCATTTGAATAAATCTTTATTGATAACTTAAGCTCGTGCATACTTCCTAAAATTCCCTCAGAACATGACAGATTAACCGACTGTAAAAAAACTACACCAGCTGGAAGTGGAGTGGTTTGCGGACTGACAACACCGAGGAGGTGAGAGGAAGGAAGGTGAGAAGATGTTGGAGTCGTTTAAACTGGCGGGAGAGAGTGAGCTGAGCAAGCTGGTGGAGCTGATCCTGGTGGAGGGCAAGAGGCACCTCCAGAGGGGAGAATTTCTTGGGGAGGGGTTGTTGCCCTTGGAGCTGGCTCGGGCGGCCAGTCCAGAGGAAAAGTGTAACATCCCTCCCGAGGCAGCTCCGAGGGTTAAAGGTGAAATCCCAGAGATCCCCAGTGCTCAGAGGCTCGAGCTGGGGAGCATGCTCA
Source organism: Arnoldichthys spilopterus (assembly GCA_037974385.1). Classification (NCBI taxonomy): domain Eukaryota; kingdom Metazoa; phylum Chordata; class Actinopteri; order Characiformes; family Lepidarchidae; genus Arnoldichthys; species Arnoldichthys spilopterus. Next base: position 14,384,413 of record JBBPDA010000013.1, on the reverse strand, counting down.
TACTGGAGCCGCAGCACTCACAGAGGAGTCAGCTCGGCGAGCCCACGGTGCGGCTCCAAGTGTCGACTCCCCGCTCAATCAAAGGATCAAAGGAAAAGGCAACTCAAACTTCAATGAGGCAGTTGCAAACTACCAGAGTCGGTTTCACGCAGACCCCGGTGAAGTGACTGTGACACACCAGGGAAATCTTGACTCAGACTTTGCCTGAGAGCTTTTCCTGGAAGCCACCGATGCTGCCGGCAAGCCCCGCCTCCTCCTTGGCAATTCCAGCTTCCGCGTCCGTCAAACTTGCTCCCACGCTCTTAACATTGCCCCACGCACTTGAATCGATGAGCCACGCCTCCACATCGCTGAGCAGCTCCGTCCACGCATCTAGGACACCAGAGGTTCTGTCCCTGCATTAGACATGCAGCAGAGTCCCACCCGCACAGCGATAAAGCCGCTGTGTCCCACCCTCAAGACCCTGAAACCTGGTAGTACATTGTCAATGTCGCTGTCACTGCCTAGCTTCGCCCTGATGTCGCCGTCACCACCTAGCTTTGCCCTGGCGTTGCCGTCACTGCCCAGCCTCGCCCTGATGTCACCGTCACTGCCCAGCTCCACCCAGACGTCTCTGTCTATGCCTAGCTCTGCCCTGATGCCGCCTCCTATGCCACGTTCCGCTGAAACATCACTGTCTGCGGTTCACCCCCACCGGACATCACTGGGCTGTTCCCCCTGGATGTCATGGGTGCCTCCTGGCTCCACCCAGACATTGCGTGCACCTCCTGGCTTCACCCAGACGTCGCATGCACCTCCTGGCTCCTCCCAGATGACGCTGATGTCGTCGGGCTCCGCCTCCACATCTTATGGGTTCATGACTAGGGCTTCTCAGCCCAGGACCTCGTTTCCTCAGCCCAGAACTTTGTTTCCCCAGCCTGGGACCTTGTTTCCCCAGTCCCAGACTGGACTTTTGTTTTTTGAATCTCTTGTCTGGTTTGCTGTCTCTGCCTCATGTCTAGTCAGCCCTGTCTTCTGTGTTGCCATCCCTCTAGGTCAGTGCCTGATTGTGGGCAGAGTTTAGTCGCACTGGGACGTTGCTCCTAGGGGGAGGGCTATGTAACATATACGCCCCTCTTGTGGTTCCACATGTCTGTGTTTTGTTTTGTTTAAGACCTTGTGTTCCTCTTAGCCACACCCTCCATCAGCTGTGTTTCATTCCCCGTTCTCCTCCCTGCCCCAGGTGTCATTAATCTTGTTTAGTATTTAAACCCTTGTGTTTTCCTCAGTCTTTTGTTGGTTAACTGTTGTTCCTGCCGTGATCTGTTCCCATTTACATTTAGAACAGCAGCAGAATCATATTGCACAGTAGAACAGCAGCAGAATTATATTGCACAAACCCTATTGTTGTTTACAGATTAACATGGTAAAAGTGAGTGTGGTATTGTGATTGAGTGGCAGTGGGGGGAGTTAAAAAGTCTGATGGCTGTGGGAAGCTATAATAAGTTATTTCTATTATTATAAGCAACTTCGCGATGGAGAGATCATTAAAAAAACAAATAGATTTGAACTCCATAAGACTGCACGTTTGAACGACCTAACTTTCCTCATTTTGTCTTTTCAGAGTCTTTCTCAGGACTTACAGATGCCACGCCTGACTCCTCTGCCAGTTCTGTTTCCCCTGACAACCACACTCCCACCTCTCCTGGTGACCATTGGCTGGCAGCCCCCAGCACCCAAACCCCCTCGTCCCCCCAGCACTCAGTCAAAGCTCTGAGGAAGTGGCTCAGCACCCCCTTCTGCAGGTTTAGCCTGGGACAAGGGGGCAAAGGCCAGAGGTCAGACATCAGAAATAACCCAGATCATCGGGCCTTCCCATTTGTGCTACTTTCACACAGCTACAGTACTTCACAGGAATCCAACAACCAGTCACCTACAGATGGATCAGGGGTGCGTTTCTATTTGGTACAGTTCTGACTTAGGTTAAGTTACTTAAAGGAGTGGCTAAAAACTAAACTGACACCATATTAGCCAATCAGCCAAGACATGTTAAGTGTCAAAATTTGTGTTCTTTAGTTTTGCACTGGAGGTACATGGTTAATGTAGTCAATAAATAATAGAAGCTTTAAACCAGTAACCAGCATTGTCCAAACTGCGTAAGTCATACTAAAAACTGTATTGAAATGTTACATAATTTCAGATTTATGTAGTTATGTGAATTCTTGCACTATAATAAAAATCTGCTAACTTTGAAAATGATAAAACACATGTTGCAAAGCTACATCTCATTTAACAACTGAATGAAGTGTGTGATGGCTACACAAGTAATTGCTGAATTATCTGACTTCAGCATTGTATCTTCAGTGCAAAACTGCAGCGAACTCCACCACCAAGCATGTCTTGGATGTGATGGACAAAATTTGGAGTAAATTGTGTAAATCTAATTTTATCTTTAATGGAACTTAAAGGAACATCCGAAAGTGTAGCTTTGATATAAATGGCCAATACATAAAAATGATCACTTCTCTCCTATTTGTAGGAACTGAACAAAGTTCCTGATGTCAAAGTATCTGATAATCTTGTTGACCCCAGCCACTTAACTGATTGTGTGGAGGTAATGTTCATGCATACATACTGTGTTGAAAGTGTTGAGGAGTGAGTTGATATGTCTTGATATGATGTCATATGCTATAACTATGCTATAGTTCTTTTATCTTTAGTTTGTGTGATTCACCAGGTAAAACCTTTCTATTTAAAGAACCACCATCCCTGCCACTTGCTCCCTGGTGGAGGCACCTCTTGTATGACTGATGAGAAATTCAGCCAACCCGTGGGCATTGAAGACAATGGGGAGGAAAGAAGGAATGCCTTAGAAAAAAGCATGTGGGTCCTGACCCCTCTGTAAATCAACAGACCTACTGTTTGATCCTATATATGATAAAAACACACCTCTGCAGATCTTCTGAACTTGCATTTCAAATTCACCTCACCCCACTACCTCTCTTTCTCAGTTTCTCTCTGTTTCTCTCTCTCTCTCTCTCTTTCTCTCTGTGTGTGTATGTATGTCTCTTGTAGATATGTGCTGACAGAGTTGGTAGAGACAGAGAAGTTGTATGTGGAGGATCTAGGTCTTATTGTTGAGGTGACTCTACAATCTTACCTTTACTGTAGGGTTTGTTTTTGAATTTTGAATTGAATTTTTCAAGCTGAAAAAAGTAATCTCACCATTTTGCAATAAATGAAAGTAACAATGATGGTAATTTCACTGTTGTTTTCTCTCTTTCTTTCTCTCTCTCTCTCTCTTTCTCTCTCTCTCTTTCTCTCTCTTTCTCTCTCTCTCTCTCTCTCAGGGCTACATGGCCACTATGAATAACACTGGAGTACCAGAGCATATGAAAGGGAAAGATAAAATAGTGTTTGGAAATGTCCACCAAATCTATGACTGGCATAAGGAGTAGGTACACACCGTCAGTGAATGGACTGTATGTGGGTGTACGGGTACTAAACATCATTTACTAAAACTGACTCATCTTAATCTGCCTTTCAGACTCATTTTCAGCATATTTTACTAGACTCAGTTTAAAAGTAGTCATTGTAGAACCCAAAGGTGTTCAGAAGTACATTAAATAGAGAACATGGCAATTTTCACTGAACTAACTTGAACAACAGAGTGAAAAGATTACACTCTTTAACAGCATGGTTTTACATTATTTTAACATTAATACTTTATGTACACTTAAACTGAGTTAATAAAATTTTTTTGATTAACACATACCAGGTCTGGTTTTAAAATGTGCATTTAAGTGCATGTGTGTATATGTGTGTCATTCTAAAGTGGTAAATATAATCAATGGGAACACTAAAGTCTGATTGTGCAAAATGGCACGTATGTGTGTATGTTTGGGGAAAACTGTGTTTGTACATCACCAGATTTATTTTCCTGTGGCTCAGACCTTGTTATTTTACTGTCCAACCAGCTGTTTCCTGTGTGTTTGTGTGTGTGTGAAGATAAATCCATGTTTTATTATCTTACAGCTACTTCCTTGGTGAATTGAAGAAGTGTGTATCTAATCCAGAGCAGCTGGGGCAGCTCTTTATCAAACATGTAAGCACGTATGACTGCGTTTGCTGTATGTGTGTGCATTAAGGCCTGGTGGAAATGGTTGAGAATGGAAATATTAAACTATATCACTTAAAAGTATTAGGACATGAAGTGATTATTCATGTGTGGACGTACACCATTTATGAGGGGCATTTGTTCACAAAACAACTACATTCTTTATGTTTTATGACATAAATTTTGTTGACGGGTAGGGCAGAGTACATATAAAATATTGCTGACTGCATTAGAGAAGGCATAAAAATGTGTGGGGTGTGCATCTTTCAGTCAATAGACATGTTCCAGTGTTTCAATTTACTTTTACTGATCAGTCAGGCATGTAAAAAGAGGGATGTTTCTTTTTACTGATTACTCAGGAAGTAAACAAGGATTGCTTTTTTTATGTTGTTAACAATCCCACCTCAGGTCGCCTACTGGACATGAGTATCTTGAAAATTTTGCAATAACTAAGTCACTGGAGTACTACTAATTCAAAAGATACATGTCATGACTGGACATCTGCTTACTTTGTGCCGTTAAACTAAATTAACTTCTGGGTTTTGCTGCAGACACTGAATTATCGAGAGCACTACTTTAATACTGCTGTCCTAGACCTGGCTAAAAAACATCCAGAACCACCCATTTCAGGGGATCCCACAGGTGTTGTCTTCTTCTCATGGCAAAAATGCTTGTCTTACTTGTCTTACGTTTTTTTACAGGAGCGACGTCTACACATGTACGTGGTTTACTGTCAGAACAAGCCCAAGTCAGAGTGTATTGTTTCAGAATACATAGACACCTATTTTGAGGTATGAGGTTATCAGTGTAATGTGTTTGCATGTTTTTCAGAGAGAAAGAGAGAGAGAGAAAAAGAGAGAGAGAGAGATTTATTTATTTATTTTTATTTTGAACATTCATATCTATTTCAGTTTCGTTTTGTTTATTATATCTTTTTTTAATGTAATACTTCTATGTGTGTTCAGGTTCTTGCGTGTAAGCTGCTGTTTCCCTCAGGGTATTAATAAATTTATATCTGCTGGATGGCAGCACATCATCTCAAACTAAATCCCAGTAAGACTGAACTCCTGTACATCCCAGGGCATCCCCAAAACCTGACCTTGCCATCACCTTTGAGAACAGAGTCATCACTCCTACAGTGAATTTCTTTGGATGAGGGTCTCACATTCTCATTAACCTTTCCTGAACATGCCAGTTTCTCCTACACAACATCAGAAAAAAATCTGTCCTTTCCTCGCAACCAATGCTATTCAAAGTCTCATCTAGTCACTTGTCATTTCAAGACCGGACTATTGCAGCCCTCTCCTGGCTGTTCTTCCTCTGAAGGCCACAAGACCTCTACAACTCATAATGCAGCAACATGTCTGGTCCTCAATGAACCTAAATTCTCACACACCACCCCACAAAGCCAAAAATGGTCACGCTCCTGTTTACCTATCTGCAATGATTTAACCACGGAAAACAGCTCACCCTCTTAGAGCATCATCCCCAGCCCAACTGGACCTTTCTCTAAAATCCAAGACAGACATCAAGGCTATTCTCAGTTTTGGCACCTAAGTGGTGGAATGAACTTCCTCTAACAGTCAGAACTGCAGAGTTTCTTACTGTCTTCAAATGGTCACTTAAAAATCATCTCTTCGCAGAGCACTTAGGACACTAACTACACGTATCAACAGAACTAAAAAACTCACTACTAACTTTACATAAAAATAACTTTTCTATGTAAAGGATTAGCATTAACTAGGGTAAAATCTTGACTAGCAGCTCCTAATCCAAGTCTAGGTTTACTGGTGTAACTCGTATACTTTGTTTAGTGTAAGAGTATACACAAAATGCTGTAAATGCAAAAAAATTTAATATCTTATTTTGTACACACACACAAACACACACACACACACATATATATATATATATATATATATATATATATAATTTTTTTTCTGTTTCAATGTTCTGCTGGGAAAACCTTGGCCACCTGCAGTGAAAAACAAATCTGCCTTGAATATTATTCAAATGTGTACATTAGTCCCACATGATTGCAATATATAACACCAACATGATTATTGCCAGAAGAGAGTAAATGAAAGGCAGTTACTGGTTTGGTGTATAACACTGAATTGCAGTGAGAGCAATGTGCATATTTAAATCATGTAATTTAAGGCACTTTTTTCAGTGTACCCAGACACTCTTGCAGACCAAGTAGACCTCTTCATGGCAATGATGCTTCCTAAAATCAGTGGCCACTTTCAGCATGATAACGCACTCTGTCACCCTCTAAACATTGTTCAGGAAAGGCTTGAAGAACATGACAAAGAGTCCAAGGTTGTGACTTCAAACAAATTTCACATATCCTAATCTGACTGAGTCTGGACTGATCTCTCACCTTGCAACAGAACCTAAAGGATCTGCTGCTAACATCTTGGTACCAGATACCACAGCACTTGTAGAGTCCATGCTCCAATGGATTGGCAGCAATAGTGGGACCTACATAATATTACACAGGTGGTTTTAATGTTATGGCTGATTGACAAATATCCTCTCACAAATGTGTCACTGAGTGTTGTGATCATGCTGACATCCTTACAGGTGTTCTTCAAATGTTGGGATGAATCAAGAGGAGGATTATTAGACTGAGGAACTGAAGTGTGGACTTGGCTCTAAATTCTTGGAGGGTTTCAGGTAGTGTTAGTTCATTAGTTTCAGATAACTGGGTTTTATGGTTTTTGGTGGAACTGAAACTATACAACTCAAGAACATAACACCTGCTTTATATTAATAATAACCATTATCTGAAGTGGATCTTCCATTTATTACACAGAATTTCATGGAAGTGCCAATGTTTTGAACTTGCTAATTATCTTGCGTGGACTCACCAGCAAAGAAGCTTATCTTGTAGAGAAGACATATTGATCTCTGCACAGGCTAATTAGAGAATTTGTGCTCATTATCGTAGAGGAAAGAAGGAAAATACAGTAGGATTAAAAATTTTGAGACTACACAGAAAATGATTTTTTTATTTGCGTGTGGGTGAATGAATATTTTGTAAGTAAAATCATGAGATATTTGAGATTTTCACTATTTCTTGATCACTTATTAAATCGACCACAAATTTGTGTCAATGACCATGTTAAGGTCTTTATAGAAAATTGTGGATTTTTTTTCACTGGCTTCCATTAAAGTGTGTGTTCAAACTTTAGCCGTATGATCTTTGAATAAATGGGAATAATCATTTTCCCTAAAATTAAGATTATGATTCTATTTCATGATTCATGATATTTCTATAGCACTTTTCAAGTGCTTTAAAAAAAATTATTTTAAAAATACATCACAATATAAAAAAGAGGAAATGAAACTTAAAACTAGTAGTAGTAATAGTAGTAGTAGTAGTAGTATTAGCAGTAGTAGCAGTAGTCGTAGTAGTATTAGTAGCAGTAGTAGTAGTAGTAGCAGTAGTAGTAGTGGTATTAGCAGTAGTAGTAGTAGTAGTAGTATTAGCAGTAGTAGTAGCAGTAGTAGTAGTGGTAGTAACAGTATTAGTAGTGGCAGTAGCAGTAGTACTAGTAGTAACAGTAGTAGTAGTGGTAGTAACTGCATAAGTAGTGGTAGTACTAAAACAAAAAAAGTGGGCAGTGGTGGCCTAGTGGTTGGGATGCTCCCTTTGAGACCTGAAGGTCACAGTACTGAGGTACCCTTGAGCAAGGTACCGTCCCACTACACTGCTCCCCGGGGGCTGTTGATAGCTGCCCGCTGCTCCATGTGTGCATGTGTGATGGGTTAAATGCAGAGGTTGCATTTTGTTGTGGTGTTTGAGTGTGTTCAAAATGACAAATAGTCACTTTCATTCATTTTCATTTAATTCATAACAGTAGTAGTAGTAGTAACAGTAGTAGTGCATGTAAGAGTAGTAATAGTAGTAGTTGTGTTAGTAACAGTAGTAGTAGTAATTGTAGTACTAGTGGTAGCAACGGTAGCAGTAGTGCTAGTATCTGTAGTAGTAGTAACAGTAATAGTAGTGACAGTATTAGCGGTGGTAGTAACACTAGTAGTAGAAGTAGTAACAGTAGTAGTAACCGTAGAAATATTATTAGTAACAGGGGTTGGTAGTAAAAGTAGTAGTAGTGGTAGTAACAGTAGTAGTAGTTGTAGTAAAAGTAGTAGTAGTAGTAGTACTAATAATATTAACAGCTGTTGTTGGTGGTATTACATCAATTTAATGGGACTGAAATGATAGAATAGATACAATGAAAAAAATAATGGTCATTGCTTTTATACCACACACTGTCAGAAGAAAATAAGGGAATTTAACCTGTGCTGCCATGTCCACTAGCTGTGGAAGCTTTAAGAGTTTTCCTTCTCCTTCTTTGAGGAAGTCCAGAAGACTGCCTGAGAAAGTAAGAACAATTGCGACTGATGAAAACAAAACACAAATAAACAGTATAAGCAGGTAAGTGAACCAAAATGCTTTGCAGTGTGTTGTTTGGATAACATTTTGACTGTGAACTGAGCATGTTGTTTATTTATTTATTTTTGGTGCCCCATTTTTGTCTCAACCTTAGTTGCCTCCAATTCCCCCACTTGCTAGAACTCCCTCAATCACACAATACCACCAGCACTGGGAGGCTAAGGGCTAGTACATGCATTCTCCAAGCCACATGAAGCCATCCACTGCATTTTTAAGATTACAGCTACTGTAACTTGTTACTTAGAGGAAAATGAGGACTGGCAATTTAGATTATGTCAAATAGGAGACACCAGTGCTGGCTAGCATCGTGCTAGGTGATAGGGCAAGAACCCAACCAGAAAGGAAGGTCAACTGTGCTTTCTTGGACTCCCGGACAAGGATGATTTCAAGATGGGATCAAACCAGTGACATAAGCCCCTGTGCTCTATTTTTTATTATTCATTTTATTAATGTAATTGTTGCATGTTCTCTTCATGAATACATAAAATATAGCCAAAACCCTTAAAAGATGATATAGGTAGAAAATGACCAATGCCAGAGTTTTGGAGACACTTTATACTCTTGAGACAGTATGACTTTAAGAGGCTGTCAGAGGTCTACTGCTGTTCATGTTGTCCTGGGAATTGTTTAGCATAAGGGCTTCTTTATTTGCATTAGAACATGCATAATCAATAAGCTCGCTGTCTGTCTTCACCCCAGCAGCCTTCAGCAACTCATATTAGTCTTTTGCTTCATAAACAATATCAGGTTGAGTGCCAAACTAAATCTAAACCTAACATGCTGTAGGTTGCTCCTTTTTTGAAACTGAATCTTAAGCTCTGGTTTATACAGCTTATGCGAAGTATTTACAGAGAGAGGGTTTCTTTAAACACGGTGGCTCAAAGTGAATTCAGAAACATTTTCAGTAAATTTCAAGCAGCATCATCTCAAATGGCTTTTTGTGGTCTCATTCTGGCGTTAATTTATTGTAGTTTTGGCAAAAAGCTAAGAGAGGCATTAGAGGACGAAGACAAACTGAACAGTCCTGGGAGTCCCCATGTGCCACGTAAAACATTTGTTTCAGTTTGCACACCTTCATGATTAAATTTCTGGATGCTGTGCAGTGTATCTGTTATGTGTTGGCCTTAAACATCATGTGTTTGATTGTGTGTGTGTGGGTGAATCTTTGATGATACCACACCTTTGCTCATGTACTCTGTTACTATGTAAATTGGTTCCTGGGAGACCACAGCATAGAGCTGTACCAGTCTGTCATGTCGGAGTTTCTTCATGATTTGAGCCTCCTGAAGAAAAGCTTCTGGTGACATGGTACCCGGCTTTAGGGTTTTCACTGCTACTTTAGTATTACCCTTCCATGTGCCTGGTCCAAGGAGAGAGTGCAGTTCGGTAGAGATCCAAAACAAGTGTCAAAATGATAGATTAGAAAAATTAAAAGCCATCAGTCTAAATACATTTGTCTATATAAATGTGCAAAATGTATTTACAGGTGTCTAGGTTAAACAATCAAATCTTCTTCAAAAAATTCTTTATCATAAATGTTTGTCTTAAATTTTTAATTCATTTATATTTATCTCTTTACATTCATACATTCACTCAGAAATTAATATACAATTCTGTTTTTTGTACATTATAAAGTATGTACATGAATTACCTAACTGTATATACCTATGTACTCTCTTAAAGAGTCCCAATAATTATTCACACAGGAGAACATCTTCCGAACCATAGAACAATTGCCCACAGTGTTTGGAGATTGATAATCATCCACAGGCTGTTTTTGCAAGTAAATTAGAAGGGCAGTTTGGGCTTAAACAGTTTTGGGGATGCCACAATCTTTTTAGCAAATTGACAAAAACACCTCCCCTGTCAGATCTGAAACAGAAGTAGGCATTTGTACTAGGATTTCAATACAGGGCTATACAAGGAACACCTGGGCACAAGAGAAGACATAGAACAAGGCACAACTGAGAAAAGGGCAACGCTTATGAGAGACTACATAAACACAAACATGACCACATGGCTAACTAACACAGATGCTAAAATGTCGACATGACCAGGACAAAAAACAGAAGATCAGACCTATGGTTCCAATCTTACCTGACACCCCCCTTTATTAACTCGCCATCGCATAGTGGATGTTGGTTTGTGGTGTGGGATCGGAGGTGTGCTCCCATAGGCCACTGCCCCCATGTTAAAAAAATAACAAATGACCTACTGTACTTACCCATCCAGACTTCTCCAAAGCAGCCCTGACCCAGTTTAACCTCCAGAGAAAGCGAGTCTCTGGAAATCTCCCATGCATCTTTAGCCAAGCCCTGAGTGTGTGGTCGTACTGTCGGACACACTCCGGTTAACCTGTGGCACAGACCATCTGCATGGGCTACAGAAGGAGAAAGATAGAAAGACTGTTATGACTTTAAAACAGATTAAACATCACTGCAATGACATGCATTACACGCTCAGTCACTGTTTTACAATATGACAACAAGGGAATCTGAAAAATGGATAATTATTTGCTGGACTATTGTCTAAGACTATTATAAAAATAATAATCATGAGGATTTTTTAATATTGGCTGATAAGTTCATTATGGTTCAACAATTGTTTGGGATTACAATTACGCTCTGACAACAGGCTGCACTGCTGAAACTAATCTAAACCCTATGGTCACAGTTGCTGCTGTTGATAAAAGCATGTAATGATTTAATTGAATTATATGTCACTCGTAGCTCACTGAAACAATGAAAGCCTGGATTCGGAACATTAAATTGAAAACATACTTGTGTGAAAGTAAAAGAGAAGTGATTTTATGATCTGAACTTAATTAAATGTTATTGTATGCAGCCTTGTTGGCTTAAAAAGAACAATGAAGAAAAAACAGCTTCAATTGACTGCTCACACAACACATCACAGTCATCAGTTACATCAGTCATAGCACTTATATGACATCAGCTGTAACAGAAATGACACCAAGCTAAAAATGAATTACAGGGAAATCCCAGTCAGTTGTGGGAAAAAGGCTTTTGATGGCATATTTCTGAAGGACTTTCCGGCTAGTTTAAAATGTTTTCTAGCCTTCTGGCAGTGTTTACCTTCCGCAGACATTTGCCAGCTAGTCACACCACCATGAAAATAGTCTTCAAAGCAGCTGCTGTTTTTCAAAAGTTCCTTCCCCCTTCAAAAGTTAGTGTATGTTTTCAAGTATGTTTTCATTTTTTTGTAATTTAATAATATTATTTATGTTGTTGTGCAATTTCTGAGGAGGCTTTGAGTCCAAGAATTTCATTGCTGGTAATGATGTTCCATTGTTGCCTGTACATGACAATAAATCTTAAACTTAAAATGTCCCTTTAATGCAGATGGTTCCATTAAAATTTAATTCTCTTTTTTGCATTGCAGACGCATGCTCTACTTTTGTGTGTTCGTACTTTTACTTTCCTCGATCGCTACTGTCACCTCAAAACATGCCGTGTTACCTGCTGGTAAGTGACAAAATAATCATGTGCAAACAACATATACTATGAGATCCCATGGCCCTGTTGCTGGTGTATCAGTTGCGCTTCTTTGGACCACTTTTGGTGGGCACTAACCACTGCATACCAGGATGGAGATGCAGAGACCCAGTCATCTGGCCACCACAATATGCTCCTCGTCAGAATGGCTCAGATTCTTACTCTTCCCCATGTTTCACACAAATGAACTTCAAGAACTGACTGTTCACATGCTGCCTAATATGTGCCACCCTTTGACATGTGATATTGTAATGAGAAAATCAATGTTATTCATGTCACCTGTCAGTGGATTTAATGTTGTGGCTGATGTGTGTGTGTGTGTGTGTGTGTGTGAGAAAGAGAGAAGTCCTGTACCTGTGTAGTGTTTGATAAGGCTTTGGAGTGTGCTGAACTGAGCCCGTGTAGTGATGTAATATCCTCCACTGTCCAGCGTCCGAACTTTATAGTGTTTCACATTCTCTCCCTTGTCCTCCTCCCAGTCACGGATAGATAAAGAGAATGCTCCTGGATGGAGGAAGATCAGATATTAGTTATTTATTCAGATTTGTCACCTTAAACTCTTTTTTACATCCATTTTTCATCCATTCAGTCATTACCTTTAGTGGTCTCACTCTCCCTCATTAGAAACACGCCTCTCTGAATCCCAGGCTGGAGAAGAAGTCTTTCAGCATCTTTACGACCCATCTTCCCAAAGTACCACCTAAAACACACACACACACACAAACACACACACACACACACAAAGACACAATTTAAATCTCATAAAAACAATAAATAAAAATATTATAAGAATAATATAATAATCATATTAGTTATCTCTTAATATCCCTTGCTTTCAAAGTCTTTGAATAGCCTAGCTGGATAACGTGGATAGGACATTGTGTATGGTCAACAATAAAATTACAATGCCTGTTTTTTCAGTGTCCATTTTCCCCTCAGTCCTTGTCTCACAGCTGTGTGTTGTTCTCTTTCTCTTTGTGCTTTCATATTACAGAGTTAGCACTCAACCTCAAAACATAATGAAACCTTTATTGTAATTTTCCCTGGTTTATGATAAAAGGCTTTGTTTAGAGTTTGCCTCTGAGTCTCTAGAGTGTCAGACTGCTCTATAATTATGGAGTCTAACAGGTTAAACCAAACAAAAAATTGCTCTGTAGATTACTCGGCAGTGACAGCCATAGGACATGCATTAACATATGATTTACCGTTTCTATCCATAATTCAACATATTTTTTAGTTTGTTTCAATGTCAAGAAATAACACAAAAATGGTTACATTTTAAAGGAGGTTTGTCCTTTAGTATAACAACACTGCATGCACATGAATAATTATTCTTCTAAATTTCTCAGTTGTGTTTAGTGTTGTAAGGCCCTGGAATCAGGACTCTCCTCAGTTGGCTCCAGATCCAAGAATCCAGACCGGGGGCACAGAGAAGTTACCAATTAAAGAGATCACATTCACTTAAATACTGACTATTTAAATGGAAAATTCAGTATCTCTTGTTGTGAAGTATTGTTTTGCCCTACACAACATACTGAGTGGTTATATTCTTGTGATTCTGATCTGTTGCCTATTTATGGTTGTTGACTTTGGATTATATATTAAAGTTGTTCGCTCAACTTCAGCTGGTTTATGATAAGTGTAATATGAAAATTTCACATTCAAATGTGCCTTTAATACCAACTGGCAATAGTGAGTGCTTGGGCTGAATAATGAAGCATTTTTATATCAAGTCACTATTGAAACAGAGCACTTTTTACATCACCAAGGCTGTAATTTTAATCGTATCCTATTTTATCCAATAATGACAACTTTTATTTGTGAAGGTTATTAGTAATTAATAAACTTAATTTTAAAAAAATGTAATTATTTGAGCCTGAGAACTGATGCTCTAAAACATTACATATGGTACTTAAGTCTGACAAAAAAGGGTCTGGGTGAAAAAATATATAATTTGAAGAAAATAAAAGCTTGAATTACAATCAAAATACTGCTAAAAAATGGTAATTAGATATTTTCCCCAAACTGCTCAGCTCTAGTGGGTTAACATAGTTAAATGTTAAACAGTCTCACTCTTCAGCCTGAATGGAATCAGCTGGAGCCACGTAGTTGCTGGGGATGTAGCCCTGTAAACCTGAGTTTAAAGAACATGCTTCCCACCAATCCCCCTCTCTGAGAAAAAGAAAGAGGGCGAGAGAGAGAGAGAGAGAGAGAGAGAGAGAGAGAGAGAAATTTCCCATTTCTTTGCAATGAAACAATTTGAACACAACACATCAAAGTGATTACAGAGTCAATCTTAGTAGTTGCTGAATCATTCATAGTTTTTTTTTGCTGCTTAAACCATCAACAGTTTAAAAGGCGTAAAAACTTTGAAATTATTCATGGACATTTCAGGACTGACAGTTTAATCCTAGTGGTGCTTTCATTCTATCATTCTCCTCTGCCCACCGTGATCAGGAGTCTGACAGCACACCAGGCCATATTCTCAACGGTAAAGAAGAAAAGTCAAGGTCAAAGTTAATACTTGATATATCAGTGCATCAAGAATCGTCACGGCTTAACATTTCTACACTTTTTTGATATAAATTCTATTTGATATAAACACTTCAGTATAGTCTGAATTCTTATCTTTTTCTGATGTCATGAAAACAAACGTGTTAATAGACCAGCCTATTTAACTTCTGCAGTTTACGTCACCCAGTCATAATTAATGCCTCGGCCAGGACTCCTTTTCAGGTGAGGCAAAATATAGTGCAGCCACTCAGAACAGCGATCATTTACATATATCCATATTAAAGATAGTAATGAAAACTGTTTAGTTTGCCTAAATGAATAAAGAGAAGTAGGAAAATCATGTTCATTCATTAGCAAACAGTATGAAACTGTTATGTAAGTTGTGGAGTTCTGAGATTGAGAAACTGAAGTGTTAACCCATATATAGTTCCCTAGGGTTTAAGGGGTCAAACCTGATCCATGGAAATGTTTACATGTTTTTTTAATCTCCCTGCCATGCGCTCAGGTCAACAGCTGTTCACTCATCATCATTTCGAAGCTAGATACCAGAAAAAACCAAGATCTGTCCTATATACAGATGGTTACATACAACACACAGTGCCGGGTGTGTTTTAAAAGCTGCTTTGCATTTGAAACTTGTAGAATGTATTCAAAACTTGCCAGACTGGTTTCCATGTCCTTTCAAGTTTGTAAGAAGTGTTGAAACACTTTCACTGTTTTCTCTATCTACAAACAGCTTTATAGGGATTGTACACTCAGGCCAATTAGATTCACAATACTGGGTTTATGATCTGATGGTCTCCTGATATTTCAACCAAAATCAGAATGAAGTGAAATCAGGTCTGTAGCTATTTTGTCACATAATCTACTATTGCCCAAAGAGCTGGTAGGTGGGAGGAGTGTGTACACACTCAAACACACTCACTCAGTCACACATTCATTCCCTCACTCGCTTACAGACACACACATTCATTTACTCACTCGCTCGCTTACAGACACACACATTCATTTACTCACTTACTCGCTTACAGACACAAATTAATTTGCTTACACACACACTCACTCTGTGATGTTCTCACTTACAAACTCACTCACAGTCACTCATTCATTCACTCACTCCCAACTCTCTTACACAATTACTCATTCACTCCCACACACATTCATTCACTCACTCACACAGACACACACATTTGCTTACACACACACACACACACACACACACACACACACACACACACACACACACACACACACACACACACACACAC
>JBBPDA010000013.1:14345751-14359358 GCA_037974385.1 Arnoldichthys spilopterus | reverse complement strand
TAAAGTTATTTTTGTAACCATTTTGAGTTTTTCTTTCATTGACTGAAGGGTACCAACAATTTTGTCCATGTGTGTATTTGTTTTTGAGTATATTTATATTGTGTTCTTGTTTAAATGTAATTTTGTAATGTTTTTGTATGCAGTATAAATGTTAAAGCGTACATTTAATCACTGTAGGCTTGTTTTTACTGTAATTTACATTTATTCTGGTAATATAAAATATAAAGTATTATTTGGGTACAAGTTTATAATTAAGTGGAATGCACTTCTATTATGTCCTTCTGACAATGCAGCATTGTTCGTGTAACTAAATTGTTAAAGTTAAATGTGCATTTACTGAATAGATACTAGTGATGCATCAGTATGTACTTTCTGGGTCAAAACAATTTGCTGTGGCCAGTAAAGAAAAGAACAATTTTTCAAATTGTTGCTAGCCAGCACATAGATTTTTAGGTCTGCGGAGTCAAAAAGGGGTTCTTTTTGGTGCACATATCTGGAGAGGTTATTCCCTCTTCTAGTTCAGCTAACGCTCCAAATGATGTAATTGTAAATAAAATATGTAATTATGTGCTTAGTGAGTTCTAAGCTTATATTTAAATTCAGTTTTAAAAAGGTACATTATCATTAAATATTATTGAAATTAAAATATAATCACAATTAATATATGATATCCGAGGGATTGTGCTTATTGGCTTAAAAGCTGTATAGGAAACAAATGGGTGACTACAAATTAACCTGAACCTTCCACAGGGTTCAGTATTAGGACCAAAATTCTATACATAAACTACATATGTAAAGTATCAAGAATTTTATTTGGGGATGACTTATGCTGTTAGGAAGTCATAAAATAAACACTCATGTTAAAGTAATGATGGACAATCTTCAATTAAAAAAAAAAACTGTGTGAAAAGTTCTGGGTGGGATAGAAAGTTTCTTGGCAATATTCCAAAAAGGCTCCTAGATGAGTGGGGGGGTCAAACCTAAGAGGTGCATAAACATTGTGTCTGTACCAAACTCAAATATGTGTGTTTCAGTTTGTGAGATGACTTTTTGGAATGGTCTTGATTAACATGTTCGAAGTAAAATAAACTCCACATTAACCTCCTGAATGATGTTTTTCTACAAGAACACAGAACAGTAAACTCTGCCTATAAGAAAGGCAGATGAACATTCCTGATTTAGGCCATGGGTCTCAGAAATGGTGACATTAGTTTGATTGTGTTGTACTCTCACTATATCTTAACTGAATATTAGTTGCAAACCACAATTCTTTTGGCATTTGCTGAGACAAAAAAAAAATTCACACTGCAGAAACTTTCACTTTGCACCATTAGAGGAGGACAGTAGTTGCACCAGTGCATGCACTAGCACAAATTAAGTGCCAAAGATGGTGATTTTGTCATTCCATTTTGTGCGTTTGGTCATTGTTCTTGTAATTCCAATATTGGGATGATGATAATTTTCCATTTGCAGGCCAACAACATATTGGTCACTGATCTATAGTCTATACCCTAATACCCCAGTGCTCATAGAAGGGGTGTGCACATTTTTGAGAAATATCAAAATTAACTAAAGTCTCACTATGTACAAAAAATAATTACAGGGTCTCATGCTTTTTCTAACTGAGCCAAGGATTTAATGCCAGGCACTGGCTATCTCTACATCTAGCAAATGTATTGCACCAGAAGGTGTTTTTTTCTTTTCAGACAATACTACAGAAGTTACTTTGGTTTCAAATTTGAGTGACTGGAAATCCCCACTCCCTTTATTAACTGTCCCTAAACTGAGCAGTGACTATTTAAGATATTAACTATTTTTTCTTATGCTTCTTAGTGATATTTGTAATAGTTTTCCTGTTAGTTAGAGCTTATACTAATGAAGTGTATTAATTATGATGGAACACATGGTCAGTTTACTGTAGGAGCTACTGGTTCACTGGAATGTAGGGATCATTTGCTCCACCTGTTCTGGACAGATTGGTAAGGTATATTAACAGCCAGTCTAGATGAAAATGTGTTGCATAATGAAGAATTCATTGTTTCTTTTTAAAAATAACTGAATAATAAAATTCAAATGCTTTATTTTAATTCCTCTTTCATTTACCGTCCTGTAGATTGTCACTAAGCCAGTTGGCTCTCCAGATGTGCATGAATTTGTCATGTCTAAAGAAGACTTTGAACGCAAAGAAAAAAACAAGGAGGAGATTTATTCTGGCATTATTCGAAACCGAAAGGTGAAATAGTCAAAATGCTTTAATAGATCCTCACATTTCCATTAATTAATATAATTGTGTCTTGTTAAGTTTTGGCCCACTAATATTTTACAGCTCTAGTAACAGCTCTCCTCTGCTATCTCGCACACAGCCTGGGGACTGTTCTCATGTGAGTGTGGAGGACGAGCGTTTCCTGCAGTCACTCATTGTGGAAGAAGAAGGCAAAGACAGCTTCACTGCTATAGTCATAAGTGGAATCCAGCCAGAACATGTTACCTACCTCAAACAAGACTTCATCTTGTGGACTAGAGCGCTAGCGTGAGTGTCTAGTGTGAACAGCGTGAGAACACCTGTTCCCACTGCACACAATTAAATCATAATGTGCAATCCACATTAAATAACATTCTTGTCCAAATATTTGTTTATTTTTCTGCATTTAAGGCACATTTATCACTACTATGTGCATGGTATCAATGGGAATGACATGAGAAATTCAAAAAGTGCCGATCCCACAACAAACATTGACATACAGGTATGTATGAGTGAGAGTGCAAGAAGAAAGACCTTTCTGGTTTAGCTCCTGAAGAGCTTTACAGAAAAAAAGTCTTATTTTCATTCATTATTATATTTCTGTAAGCTGAAAGTTACCTCCGTATGCATCTGACAATGTCAGGTATACATGCTAACTTATTCTCACGTATTTCGCCTTCTTTCCATATTTGCAAAATAAGCGTAGAAAAAACTAAACTGAAACTAAGATGCCTCCAGCCTAAGTAGCGATGCTTGGTAAATGCAGTGGTCTACTTAATTGTTTTCCTCTGCGGCAGATCATTTCAATCTAGAATTAAGACCTAAAACATCACAACACAGCCTTTTATTTGTTCTGCTTCTCTTTCTCCTTCAGATCTGTCTGACCGAAAAATCTCCTCGCTTGCCAAGGCTTCTTAATCTGAGAGAGATTGATAATGACATGCAGACTCTTTACATAAACTCCAGTGTAGCAGAATTTGAGTTTAAAGCCAGCAAAGGTGGAGATGCCAAAGTAGAGGGACTACTCCGATATCATCCCTTCCTATATGACAAAGAAACTTACCCAGAGGACCCATATGCCTTAACACCAGGTATTTCGTGTTTTATGTATTTTTTTTTATTTTGGGTTTTAACTCCAGTCTTACATAAACCAGTGAAGGACTAGACTGATATTTTTATGCCTTGTACACAAACAACATACATTACTACTATCTATGCAATTGTGCAAAGATACACAAGCTCACACCTGAAAACCTAGCTTGAAATACTGTTACATTGTCGAACATATTACGTTAATGATGTCATGAGGTATTAATATGCCTGGACTACAACACAGAGCACTAAGCATAACAAGCTTCTCAGATAAAAAATTAACACATATGTGTTTCAATTCAAATCTTTTAAATAATAATAAATGTTTTCTTACAGTTTTGCCTGTAGTGTACACCGTGTCTATTTATGAGCGATTTCTTTCTTATTAAAGGAACACTTCATTGACATATTTCTGGGTAAAATTCATATATACCTTGTACCCTGCAAGCAGTGGGCAATTGTAGCTTTTACATTAATTGGCCTCTAATTCTTACTCTCTGTGTGTGTGTGTGTTGCAGTTGCAGAAAGTGACGATGATGAGGACTTGGTTGTTTTGCATGCCGAGGGACGAGGAAAAAGACCCGTCTTTGAGTGCTTTTGGAATGGACGATTAATTCCTTATTCTTCTGTTAATGAGTAAATTGTTCTTTATATAAATCCATTTTAATTTAAACCTCCCACCAATTTAGATTACGTGATTGCAAAAAAAGTTTCTTTTAAACCAATTGCATAGTCCATTAATTTTTCAAAGAACTATTATGATGTATTAAGGCCCTCACACCGAAACAAACTGCATGTGTGCTGTTTCCTTCAGGTTTGAATGGTGTGCAAGACCCAAGAAAATGTGTGCAGTGCCATTAGAATGCTACAACAGGATTTCGGGTGTTCTTTTTACTAATGACTGTTTTCAAGTCAGCACCAATAAGCTCACATTCATGGACCTGGAACTACAGCTACGGGACAAGGAAACAATCTTCACCAGAGTTCTCAATGGCCAGGTAATGCTTGCATACTACTCTTGACAAGTAGTCAGAACGAATGAGCTTACAGATGAGTGGGAACAAAGCGCTATATCTCTCTACTGCTGGAAAAAGAATCTTTGGATGACAAAGTCGACAAGAGATGTAGTAGACTCTTAAACAAATTTAGTTGTGTATATTTTAACCTATTTAGTTAAAAGTGAGTTTGTTTTTAACCTTTGCTAACTGATGCTGTATTAAAAACCACTTAAGTAGTGTTTAGAAATTTTGTTGGTGCTCTTTTGGGACCTGGCCAGTCTGTGTTCTCCTCACAAGTCATGAGTGGAGTGCATGTTCTGTGGCAGCAACTAGTGTTAATAGCGTTTTTGTCCTTTTACAGAACAAGAAGCTGTGGCATTTTAGAGAACAGTGTACATAAAATGTGTAAA
The DNA here is from genome assembly GCA_037974385.1 of Arnoldichthys spilopterus. Taxonomy (NCBI): domain Eukaryota; kingdom Metazoa; phylum Chordata; class Actinopteri; order Characiformes; family Lepidarchidae; genus Arnoldichthys; species Arnoldichthys spilopterus. Next base: position 14,354,616 of record JBBPDA010000013.1, on the reverse strand, counting down.
CGTTTTGGGAAGGCCCCAATGTTTCAGCATGACCGTGACCCTGTGTATGAATCTGAGACATAGAATCTACATAGTAACTCAGTATTGACGAAATTAAAACCATTTACCTTTTTTGTGTTGAATTCTATTGTTACATTGGTGACCGCATTTATACTACTTTAAAACTGGTGGCACTTCATACAGATTTTACTTACTTTTCAAGTTCTATTCACATTATGTATTATCATATTTCATTTAGTTTTGTTGTAGTTTAGACAAGAAAAGTTGGAACAGACAAAAAAGAAAAGGTTTTAAAGTGTCCTGAAAATATCCACAACATGATCAGAAAACATCTTGTAATGTGACCTAATATATCAAAATACTGATATGTCATATTGTTGCCCAGTACTGATGTGTGGGTGCCCACAACCTGCCCGACCTGTTAAGAGAATAAACACACCCCATCCTACACACTCGTACTTGTTAAGCAACATCCTGAACTAGACCCAACTCGTAATGGTTAGTTATAACTTATTTTCCTTTGTTGCTTTTTGACCTGCCCGCACAAGCGTTACCAAAAAGGGACCGGTGGGTTACTGGTCGACCACCCCTATTCCTACCTCTCAGTTTTGTGGAAGTAGGCTACTCTGCCCACCTTTTGGAATTATATTGTTTTTTTTATAATTATATTAATTATAATAATTATATTATTTCTTGTTCTCTTTCCTTCAGTCCTAGATGTGCACTTTAAATGTTTTACCAAGTTTGGTCTTTCCTGGTTTTATCACTTGCAGGAGCAAAGAGTGAAGATCAATCGAGAGTTTACTGCTTGGTTGAAAGACTGCCATGAACGATTTGACAAACAGGTTTGTGGGTGATGGCCTTGATTCAAGTGTGTCAGTGAACCCTCAGTTTTCACTCTTTTTTTTAACCATTAAACATAGCCATATGTTTTCAGGATATAGGTTATTAGGTGCACAGAATTTGTATTAATTATAGTATTTGTTGCAGGTGAAGTTCTTTGGTTTCCATGGTACAACAACTCGCACAGATGTTTCAACTAAACGGTTGCAATCACCATGGGCTCGGTTCAAAGGCATCCAGTGGGATGGTAAAATCTATAAGACTGGACTACAAGTGAGTGAGGATTTCTTGCTAACACAACTACATGCTTGAATAATAAAAGTTAAAGTGAAAAAATTGTCACTGTCACGATCAACACAATCAGTCACACAAAGTGCCCCACAATTAAATGTGGCACTTGGAGGAGCAGGCAGTACCTTGTTTAAGATTACCTCAGTGGTGCCTTGGTCAAGACTTGAACCTGCGACCTTCTGTTCACAAGAGCAAGGTCTTAGCCATTAGGCCACCACTGGCAATCATCATTAATGATAATGATAATTGTAATAATTGTATAATTCTATACATTTTTAAATGCATAAGAGATTGCACAGTGGTGTCACATCTTGTGAATTACCTTACCTTCATGCCTACTAAACTGGAGGAAACAGCTTAGAGTTTTTTCATTATTGCATATATTACTATAGATGATGAGGCTGTCAGAATTAAAAACTTAATTTTTATTGAATGAAACGTGAAAAAAATCTGGTGTAGAAAATGTTATTTTTAATGTTTAAAGCTACATGTGTTGCAATACCAAGTAGAGAGTTACTGGAGTTAATAACAAGTAAAGTTTGTAATGAGGAACCTCTGTGGCATAATGGTTAGTGCTGACACTTCAGAGCAAGTAGGCCTTGGGTCTTCTAGCTGGTTGGGCAACCTGGGTCTTTTCAGTGTGCTTGTTCTCCCCATGTTTGCATGGGTTTCTCTGAGAGCTCTGGTTCCTTCCAAAATCTAAAAATTGGAGATGCTTAATTGCCTCTAAGTGAACATATGCATGAACTGGCCAGGTTAAGCGGCTTAGAGAATGAATGAACAATTTACTCACTATATCTCACATGATTGCTAAATTGTAGAGGTGAATGTGCCTTCACTGGTTATTAACAGTTATAACTAGGAAACAACAATAGTTTTATTTGAGTAGCTACTCTGTGTATTAGCTCATAATGAACTTGGGGGTTTATTAAAATGGGGGATTTTGAAAAAAGTTGTAATGCTTTAAAAATATGTGCCTCTGCAAAAACCATCTTGTAGCCCCCAGACTGAAAATCATAGTTCTTAAACACAGCTTGTTGTGATTCTTGGTATTTATACTAAAATTCCCTTATGTAGATTCACATTAAGGCTTATTGATTATGACATAAACATTATCATTTTGTAGTATTTTGGTCAATATTGAGCTTGCAATTATGTAATACGATTACTCCCTGACCATACCGTAACATATCTTTCACACTGTTTGTTATTGTTCCTCACTGGACTCCTGGAAACCAAAGTATTTCCAGCCAGCTGAATTGATTTCATGGTTGACTAAACCCTCTTTTTCTATTGTTTTGGTCCAGGCTGAATTAAACATGCCACAGTCTGGCTGAGCGTGAGATCTCACTTTTATGGAGGGGCAAAAGCACACCATTGTAAAGCAAAGGGGTGCTCTGGATTATAACAAGACAAAATAAGAGCGCCATCGTGAAATTGAATGTGACACAATTACTTTATCTCAATTATCATGTCTTTACATAATTATACAGCCCTATATATCAGAATTCTGGTGCTTACAACAGTTAAAAATTGTTCTTATTTTGTTTGCATCTTAAAAATTAAACAATTCAATCAGTAACAGTTTAAATATATTTGAATATTTGAAAACAAATGAAGGGAAAATTCAAATGTAACTTTTACAGCAGCCCTAGTTGACAACATTTGAGATGTACCAGTTCATGCTCTATCAGCATTAAATAATAATAATAATGCTTATAGAGTCTCTTTTCCCTTTTACAGGTGAAGTCAGTGAAAACTCAACCTATTTTGTTTGGCTCCATAGTTCAGTTTCTGCTCTATGGAGACCATGAAGGAGAGGTCTATGCCACAGGGGGACATGTCCAGATTGCCCTGGTATGACATGTTTGTGTCTATGTCTATGTCTGCTTGTCTGTATGTGTGCTTGTAGGTGGTTCTTCAAAACCAGTATTTTTACCTGTTTAGAATGCTGTGAATACGTGTTTTTCTTAACTACATTTAATATAGGACAAAGACAAATTAAACACAATACATTTAAAATTGTCATACATTTCTTTTGAAGGAAATCAAATTTACCCCTAATAAATTACCCCTTAGTTACTGAATAAATTCACTTTAAGTGCCCAAATATAGCCTGATAACTGGAATCAAATAAACTTACCCAGGCTTGATTAATGAATATCCCTGTTGAATCTAAACTATTGAAATTACTTCAATAAAAGATCTCAACATAAAGTGTGCTCTGTTGTGCAAGAAAGAAACTGCAGGAGAGGTGAGGAAAAAATGCATTTACATTTATTCATTTGGCTGATGCTTTTATCCAAAGCGACTTCCAAGATACAGGAACCATCAAGCATTTCATTTGCACAGGGCAACACTGAAGTGAGTGCTACAAAGAGTCCAGCACATTCCTTTTAGTCCTACATATAGATGGCAAGTTGCTACAATAAGAACTATAAGTGGAAAACTACAATTTGGGAAACATTCTCTAGGCAGTTATTGTACTTGCTAATAGAAGAGTTATCAGTCTGGAAAGAGTAGAAGATTCATTTCAAAGGCCCTAAAGTTGCAAATCTCAGTGAGAATCATTATTTTCAAATGGAGAAAACCTTGAACAGTGGTCAGTATTCCTAGTAGAAACCTAAACTCTTCTAAACCACAGCAAAGGGTTATCCAAGAAGTCACAAAATAACTGAAACACCTAGAGAAGCGCAGGCCTCCAAAAAGGTCAATGTTCATGATTCCACCATTTCAGAGACTGGGTAAAGTTGCTAGCAGTGAGGAGTGGCAAGGTGAAAACTGCTGTTAATCAAGAGGAATGTAAAGGCTCAGATCACATATGCCAAAAACACCTTTTATTCCCAAAGCTCTTTGGAATATATTTTTTGTGTACTGAGTCAAAAGTGGAACTTTATGGAAGACTGGTCATGTTACAGCTTGCATAAAGTTACTACAGCATTTCACAATAAGAACATCACACCAGCAATCAAACATGGGGTGGTATAGTGAGGGTGTGGGCTTGTTGTTATAATGTGCTATATTTGATGAAACCAGAAAGTTCTGCCAGTAAGTTCTGCAGGAGATCATCCAGACAGTCCATGATGTTTTGCAGTTGTGTTATACAGCAAGACAATGTGAAGCATAAGAGTAAGTCCATGTGTGAATGACTCAAAAGAAACCTATATTTGAACCCCACTGAGATGCTGTGGCAGGTCCTTTAACAGGCAGTTCATGCTCAAAGGTTAACCAGTGTGGTCGAGTTAAAGTAATTCTGCAAAGATGAGTCCCACATACATATGACCGAATGTTCTCCGGTTATAGGAAGAACGAGCATTTGATTGCAGGTGTTGCTGCTGAAGTTAGCACAACCAGTGAAGTACAGGGGCCAAATACTTGTCAAATGCATTTTCATGACATTGGATTAGCCTGTCACTAATTATTTGCAATACACATTTGCATGATGAGAGGTGTCTGTTTTTAGACAATTGTAGTTGATTTAAATATCATGGATGGACAGTCATAGGACTAACTGTAACCATTACATACCACAGAGTGCTACTTCAGTTAAGTGTATTTGTGTGAGCATGAGAAGTCATTTGTGCAAAGGAAACCATTCTACAATATCTAAGATGCTTCATAAAGCATATAATCATGTATAAAGCGCACAGTTGCGTCTACGGAGGCTGAGTGGCTCTTTAGTGTCCTACATAGCTGGGCTGGTTTTAAAGTAATCAGCCTGTGGGTGATGTTTCCTACTTTTTTAGTCAGCTTCTCTAGGCTTAATACAGAGAGAAATGAAAGACATTTTGTCATACTTTATCATCGCATTATGTCTGATCATAGCTTCAAGTTTTATTATTTGTTTACTCCATATCCAGTTGTTTTTGTAACAATATTCAGAATAATTAGTTGTATGTGTAATACATTTGACCATTTACTCAATTTAGCTCTGTGTATAAGTTAACTAGGTTCATTATATTTTCACAGGAACCAAAGGAGCTGTATAATGAGGTTAAAACCATCCCCATATCTAAGATTGACAGACAGGCTACAGCTGCTACCATCAAGAAAAGCATTGAAGACGAACTGGCCAAGTAAGTAATTGTAGTTCGGGCAATTACAGTTTATAGTTTAAAAAGTTTAATGAGGATTTGTTGGAAGTTGAAAGTCCTTAAGTTAATATGATATAACAAACTATTTTATTCATTTAAAAAAACAGGGGAAAATCCTGCTTATGTTAAGCTCTGGGTAGTTATCAGATACTTATAATGGTACTTAACCTTTATTGTTAAGCAGTGAGTGAAGAACTGTTTGCTGAGTATATCTGTTCTGGTTTTTTTTTTTAGTTTGAGCCAGAGCGAGATTACTCAAGACAAAAACAATAATCTGCTATATTGTTTAGTGGCAAATAGATTTATTCATATTAATACAAATTAAGAACCAGGTGGCCATGGATTTAACTGGGCAGAATAGGGTCTGTATAGGAACTGCTTGCCAATGCAAACACAGAAACAAGAATATGTATTATCTTGAGCTCCATTTTCATTTTAGCTGAAACGAACTCTTTTCAATGTCCAATACGTAATGAACTCCTTTTAAGCTACACCACACCACTACTGGAGAGTCATACAGGCTTGGCTTGACAGGTTGTCAGATATCTCCAATAGAGATGTGGCATTTTATAGTAAATACATTATTTTGCATAATGCACTGAATTGAAGGCTACAAGCCTTTGCTTAGCCAGGGTTCCTTTTAACATTCGTTCATCAAGCCCTTACTGATATTTAAATATCAAAGTGGATCAGAATCCCTCAGTTTCATTGCTAAACTTGATGTCAGTAGTGTGTTACTAACATTAGATCAGGCTTTCCAGTGTACTAAATCACAAAGTGGTAGGTAAAACCTCAGTGTCCTGCGAGTGGTCATGTATCCCATGAAGTTATCAGTGCATGTCAACTTAATGATTAGTTCATTTTAAAAAGAATTTAGAATTTAATACAAAATTCTAATTACAGTTTTAAACAGCTTTGTCTAGCTCATGATCAAGTCCAAAACATGGCAATCTGACCAAGAGGTCATTGTGGATTAGTCCAAAAGATAAGACCGAAAATTAAGATCAAGCAAAGCAGTCAGTTGGTAGATGGGGGGGGTGTAGAGTTTGCTGTGAGTATTAAACATTTAATACATTCTTTTTCTGAGATGCTTATCCTAGTCAGGGGCGCAGTGGTTGCTGGAGCCTATTTCAGCACTCATATGGCAAAAGGCAGCAAACACACTGAACAGTTTGTCTGTTAAAGTCAGTTTTTGTTTAAAGCTTGAAATGTTTTGTCTGTAATGCTAATGAATTGGTAATTTGTTTCCTTTCTTCTTTCCATCTCATAGGCTTCCTGACAAATTAAGGATTTCATGGCCAGAGGGGAAGCCATGGACTGATAAAGTTGTTCGTCCAGCTGGCACACCAATGGGTACACACACACACCGCTACATACTCTGTCATGAATACACATACAAACTCAGTGATGTACTATTTTTAATCTACAGTGTTTATCATTGTCTACTGTCCAGTGGTTTTCCAGCTTAAATGACCTAAATTGTTGTATTTTTATCTGTTCCACTTTAGGTCCTATTCAAGTGGAGATTTTGAATAAGAAAGGAGAGTCAGTGTCACGGTTGCCGGTAGCCAGCGTCAATGCCAAGAAACTCCTCATTGAGCTCAAAGTCATCTGGCACTGTAAAAAAAATTTTTTTATTCTCTTTCAGTGTCTGTTGCCATGAGAGAATTGTCTACATTGTAAATGCTCTGTAGGTGTGTATGCATTTGAGTTTTGATTGTAAATGTATATTCTTTACTTTCAGCTCCTAAAGGGGATGTTCAAACCAACTCTCACATTGCCATGCACTCCTCCAAGTGGTTGTACTGGTTCAAAGTAATGGGTAAAGACATAATACATCATTACAACACAAACAAGCTACCACCTGATAATCATGAATTTGCTTTAAAAGTGAATGTTAAAAAAAAATCAAGCTTGGTTTTTGGCAAGAATGTTTGAAACCATCCAACAGATTTTCTTTGTTACTTGTTTATCTTCCTTTAAGCAGTTCACATGTTTACATGTTTTCTGTTATACCTTATTGGAAAAACCAAATATACCTAATTACCTAAACCTAATTTTGTATTGCGTATTGTGAATCATATGCTAATTTTAAAAAAAAATCTAAGCAAAACATTTGTACTTGGAGTATAGTTTTAATTACAACTATGGCATCTGTGTCTGTGTGTGTGTGTGTTTCAGAAAACCTGAACAAGTTGGGAAAGTACACACTTCATTTGCAAACCGTTCTGAGTGATAGTGAGTCAGCTAGTGAATGGGCTGGTAAAAGGCTCCCTTATCATGCATTCGACTTCACTATTAAAGGTAGCACACACATTTATCTTAAATATTTCAATACCCATTAATTCTGTGTTTATGTTGATTTGTCTAGCTAATTTAGATTTCATTTACTTTGACTAAGTGGCACTGTAAACTGTTAGTTTGTCTACATATTTTTAAATGAATACATAGTTAAATATCATGAATAAAGCTATCAACAAAGGCAAAATTTTCATTTGATGCAGGATATTAATTAATTCAAAATTAGACATGCATTTGCACTAATATAGTTAAAACTTATTCAATTACATGAGTGACATGAGTACTTAATGTTGCGGCAACCGATTGCCTTAAATAAATCGACAAACTGAATATACATGTTAGGAATCACATATGATAAAAATGTAAGCAGCATTAATATCTGTGCTTTACTGTAAACACTTGGTTTACAGTATGTTGTATATTTAAAACTTGAAAGCAGTAATTGTGTTGCTCCATAAATAAAAAACAGATGGCTTTAAAACCTCTACTATTACCAGTTTCAGGACATCTCAAAGGTTTTGTTTTCTTTCGCTAATCTATTTAGATTCTATTACCAGTTAGATACAGTTATTTAATTTGAGTCTGAGGCTGTACTGGTAACTGGTTTTTAAGGGATATTTATACATTTTATTGGGGAACATTCATATTTTTTTACATTGGCCTGGTCTCCAGAGACTTGAGTATAAGCTAATTTGAAGTGAATATATAGTTCTTGCCTTCTTTATATATGTATTTATTAAATGTACTGTATTTTTAAGCAGATTCAAATGAATTGCACCTCATTAATTAAGTGCTACATAGAGTAAGGTGTTGATGTTGCAGCTGAATCAGATGCTAGTTATAGTGGACCTGCAGGGTAGTATATCATCAGGAGTCCTTAAACTAAAGTTTTCTGATTTGTTTTTTAATCATTTATTATAAGATTAACTTTCAGGCTTATTGAATTTTAAAAATCCTCTTTTTGTCTTATTCTGCCTCTCTTTCAGAAAACACGCCAGCATCCTTTGTGTTGGGTGTCGTTCCCTCATCTGTTCAATTGGGAGTGCCCTTCACCCTACCTCTGGAATTTAGGGATGAATTTGGCCATCCAACTCAGCCTCTCTGTAACATCAAACCCAAAGTCGAGTGTAGGTATGTTGCAGAGAAAATGCATCTCTATTTCTGTACTTTTCATTAAAGTCTGTTACATGATCATGCAGTTTGAGACCACAAGGTGGCACACTATGCTTTGTTGTTGTTGTTGATGTATGAGAAAACTATGATACACACATGGACAAAATTGTTGGTACCCTTCAGTCAATGAAAGAAAAACTCAAAATGGTCACAAAAATAACTT
>JBBPDA010000013.1:14331312-14345651 GCA_037974385.1 Arnoldichthys spilopterus | reverse complement strand
TACAGCAATAGATACATGTGCCAAGTGCTTACAAAAACTACTACAGTAGAACAATTGTGCTTACACTAGCTACAGAGTTCTATAATGTTCCTGCCCCATTCACACTGTTCTAGAATGTTCTCCACGTGTTTTTGAACATTCTCCTCATTCACACTGTTTTTCAACATTTTCCCCATTTACACTGTTCTAGAATGTCCTCCCCTTGTTCACACTGTTCTAAAAAATTCTCACCCAATTCACACTTTTTTTATATAAATGTTTTCTCCCCATTCACACAGCTCTATACTGTCTTTTTTTCTAACTCCACTGCACTGTTCTTTCCTTGTCCACACGGTTACGATTTTCTTCCCACATTTTACTTTGTTCTACAGTGTCCTGTTCACAGCTCTGAAATGTTTTTCACACAGATTAATTTGGCTTATGTGTTTTTATTTTGGAAACTTCCGTAGCCAACTATGAACTGGCTGTCCTAGATTATTTGTGTTTATTGAAGAGTGTTGGGTCAATGAATAGACCTTGAATTGTGTGTGTGCATGTGTGTGTCTGCGTGTCTACTTCACAGGTGGTCCAGGGTAAGGTACAATGCCCCACCCTCTTGACACGACACGGTGAGCGTATTCGTAGTAATGGAAAGTTTGGAGGTCTGCAGAATAAAGCTCCTCCAATAGAGAAGCTGAGAGGACAAGTGTTTGGAGCACCACTACCTAAAGAATATCACACCATATGCAAGCAGATAGGTGATTTTCTTGACCTTTTCCTGTTATTCATTTTTATTGCGTGCCAGTTTTTTTTACTGCATCTAATTCTTCCCTTTGCAGAATAGTAAGTGAAAGCGAAAATAACTTATTTGTCACTGCGAACACCATCACACAAAGTGCGTCACAAAGAAACAGGACCTCTGTATTTAGCCCATCACACATGCACATGTGGAGCAGCGGGCAGCTATCAACAGAGTCGGGGATCAGGGTTGTGGGATGGTACCTTGCTCAAGGGAACCTCAGTGGTACCCAGGTCGGGACTTGAAACGGTGACTTTCTGTTCACAGGGGCAAGGTCCTGAACACTAGGCCACCATGGCCCTTTTTGTGTGAAAGAATGTCCCCATTTTTTACCCACAAACTTGCCTCAGTTTTAGCTGGTGCACGTGTAAAGATTAATTCAGACTCACTACTTTACATGTTGATGTCTTTTTCATTTTTCAAATAAAATGTGATTTAATTGTTTAAATGTGAGGAGGCATTTCATTTTTTTTGTTAATGTAGTTAAGGTTTTGGGAAGGTTTAGGGTTGTTACATATAGATACATAGACGTGAGACAAATTGAAAATCATAAATAGGTGCATAAGTGTAAGGTGCAGACAGATGATAGATTTAGGCAGTTAACATTTTGCAAAGCTCTATTTAATGTATAAAAATGCTGAGACAGCCCAGCAGAACTTGCTTTTAGATCGGAGTGGCAAGAGGAAAAGTCTTCCTGGTTTTTCTTTGAGTTTGTCACATATCTACATGTAATGCATATGGGACTTGTATGTCTTACCCGTTAACTCACAAGTACAACCCATGTATTGTTTGAACATGAACATTATGACATAAACATGTATGAATGGTTGTCTGTCTATGTGTTTCCCTGCGATGGGTTAGCCTCCTGTCCTGGGTGAACCCCACCTTAGGCCCACAGTCCGCTGGGATTGGCTCCAGTATCCCCGCGACCCGGAAAACGGAAGAAGCGGTTTAGAAAACAAATGGATGACATAAATCCAAATGTGTTTGTGTGCAGAGTTGCTTCAGCAGTACTCCGTAGCAGCACAGAAAGCATCTGAGGTTCAGGCTGATTATAGCAGCCACTTGGAATACCTACAGAGCCCGCAGATGAAACAAAAACAGCAGGAGCTCCAAGAGCAAGAACTGGAGCTCAGAGACATTGAGAAATCACTTGGTGAGTCTTGGTGGGGTTGTGTATGTGAACGTTTGAGTGGCGTGATTGTGTACTTGTGTATATTGTGTGTTTACATAGATGTGTGGTACATGCCTTCTACAGTAATATGCGTACACAGAGTTATTTTAAACAGCATGGTGAAGACTTTTACTACCATTTTATGTTCTTGCCATATTAAAAGCCCTGTTTGTCAGTGGTTTAACTACTCCTACAAAACAAAAGAGCTTGCTTGACACAAGACTCTAAGGCATTCAGATGTGTTTTACGGTGTTTGCTCATCTGCATGCTTGTGTTTATTTACAGCCAACACTCCTGTACGCACTTCAGCCGGTTCAGTAGCGAAACGAATCCTTCTAGACGAGTCTGATGAGGCCCTCCCTGCAAAAAGGATTCGCCGTAAAACTCGAAAACTCTTGGGTATGAGTTTTCCATCTCTTAGGCCATAAATACATTATTGCGTTCAGTGTGCATTGCCCATGAAAAGATTACACATTTCAACATATTTATATTGTTTGGACTAGCAACCTGAAGCCAAGACCAACTGAGTTCAGTTTTTCACTTTCCCGTACAAGCTATGACTCTATCCATAAACGTACCCAGCAAGAAGTACAGTTTTCTTAAGCAAAAGCTGCTGTGCAAAGAATTATTGTCAAATTAGCGATGTTCTTTTTAGAATAGTTCTGGCCATCTCAGGTCACATACTGTACATGGGCATAAACTTGGAAAAAGTCACATAGTAGACCCCTGTAGTAAATAAAGTCTTTTGCAAAAAACTATATGGAGAGAAAAACTTGGCTGTAGTTTTGAGCATGACATATGCTAATGGGATTCAGTGTCTGGTTAGCACATTCAACAACACTGTTCTTTCATCTAGCACAAATGAAGGTTAGTGTGATACAGTGTAGAAAGCTTAAAGATGGTTAATTCCATTTGATCTAATAGCACAGAGGCCACATTTGGACATAAGCAACCATAACAGCTATTGCTGAAGAGACCAAGTCTCCTGTGTAGTGTTGCCCTCCACTAATTCTTCTCATTTGAAACTGAATACTGACCTGAGCACAATCAAAGCAATCGTTGTTTAGTTCCTCTGTCACTCTCTTATTCTTTTATTTCCCTTTCTTTTCACAGACTCTTAAATAATCCTCTTAGATCAGCCAGCAAACTTACTTCATCTTCTGCAATAAACCTCCATCAAGGATTCTGGATTTTTTTAACGTCGTGTTAAAGACTACGAGGTGTTTTATGTTTTTTCCCCTCATTGTAATACTTGTTAGCTGCCTAATGTCGGTTAGAGGTTTTAATATTGCTTGCTTTTTATAGAAGTCATTTTTGTTACAGATTTCTAATATTAAACATTTTCTGTTTGCTTTAAACAGAGAAGGCAGCTCTTTTATGGACCATGTCCATAATGTGTTGTAGGTTTCTGTTAAAAAATGAAATTGTATGTTTTTACTTTACACCACTGTATCTTTCCACCTTTGAACAAGATTCTTTGTAACTTTACTGTGTGCTTGTGTATGCTTTCATAACCAGCAGGGTGCATAGGCAAAAACAAAAACTCAGCTACAGAAACAGAATCAAAAAGGCTCTGTGATACAATACTGTAAAAAAATAATGTAAAAAAAGTCATACTTTTGCAAAGGCAAAAGTTGTAAGTGATCTGCTTTGGGTTCTCCTGTGTTTTAGTTGTAGTGTTAGATGTCAGTGCTATTTTATCGCCCATCAGCCATAAAATCGACACCACTGGCCGATAACATGAATAACTGACTATCTAGTTATTTCATTATAATGGGACCTGGGATGGTGGGATATATTAGGAAGCAAGTGAACAGTCAGTTCTTAAAGTTGAGGTGCTAGAAGCAGGAAAAGTGGCTGACAATGGCCTTATTGTGATGGCCCTTCATGAACATAAACATTTTCTGGACAAAACCAGAATGAAAGCCTCTGCTGAATGAGGTATGGAGAGCATTTTGAATGTACAGTAATTTGAAAAAGTGTGCTCTCTCTAACTATTTTAACGATTGAACTAACTGTGCTCAGTGTAGGAAAACAGTTTGTTGGGTTCTGGTACTTTTCCCCATGTAATGGACTCCTGATGGAGACCAGTTTGTACTTTTACAATGTAACGTTCTTGGTCACATTACTCTGAGAAAGTAGCTGCTCTGCAATGCATGTCAGTAAGAAATAAGACATACTTGTAATGACTAAGGAACCTCTCAAAGGAATAAAAGTACAAACCTAATTTCTGGAAAAGTTGGGACATTTTAACATGCAGTGATGTGTGTGCTGATTACTCACAGCTCTGTGTGTGCATTCACTGCTCCAGATGGGTATAATGCAGAGGCCAGTTTCCCTTTAAGGAATAATGGCCAATATAAAATAAAGAAATATTTTCAATGTTTTCCCTTAACAATTTCAAAGTATTTTGTAAATACAAACATTTTGATGCCTGCAACACTCAAAAATGTTTTGACAGGTGCATGTTAACCACTGCGTTACATCACCTTTAACTAAAATTGAACTTTAAAATTTTTTGGGAAATTGAGGATACTACTTGTTGCAGTTTTGCAAATGGGTTTTTTGCCTGTTCTTGCTGTATTTAAGACTTTAGTGTTTCAGGTGTAATTTTGTCCCATTTTTCCTGCAAACAAGTCTTAAGGTGGGCAACAGTACAGGGTCTTCGTTTGTTGCATTTTGTTCTTCAAGATGCAACACACATTCTCTGTTGGAGACCGGTCGGGACTGCAGGCAGGCCAGTCAAGTGCCCGTACCCTCTTCCTCCGCAGCCAGGACTTTGTAATGTGTGCAAAATGTGGTTTTGCATTATCTTGTTAAAATATGCATGGGCGTCCCTGGAAAAGATGTCTGAAAATATACCTGAAATACTGATTCATCTGACCACAGTACACGTTTCCACTGTGTGATGGTCCATCCCAGATGCCTCCGAGCCCAGAGAAGTCAACGGCGCTTCTGGACACTTAACATAAGGAAGTACTGATGCCTCCTTTTGGCACAGTACAGTTTTAACTGGCATTTGTGGATGTAACCACGTATTGTGATACTTGACAAAGGTTTGCCAAAGTCGTCCTGAGCCCATGAGGTGATCTCGCTTATTGATGAATGTTGATTCTTGATGCAGAGCCATCTGAGGGATCGGAGATAATGGTTGTTCAACTTAGGCTCGTGCCCTTGTCCTTTACGCACTAACATTTCTCAACTACAACATAAAAATTAACAAAAAAAATCTTTGAGGCGACATGAACACGGTAGTTCACATTAGTTAACCTACACCAAAAACCACATGCACTTTTAATTAGTAAATAATTAATCAAGTGGGGGGCGATGATTGCATTAGTGCTATTAAAGCATGTCTTTAGCAGACCACGGAATATACATTTATTCTAAATCCACATTTATAAACACAGGTCTCAGTAATATTACCCAAGTCTCGTCATACCCATGAAACCCATAGATCTCGGATGAGGGGGCGGGGGGGTCGCAGGGGTTGATGCTGAAAGGAAACAGCCCCAGTGGGGTAATTAGCACGGGGGGGCGGGGCTTTGAGCCCATCTGTGTCTCACACACCAGGACCCTCAAAACTTGAGACGCTCCAAACCCTTCGCGTCTGTCTGGCATCTCCTGTCTTCTTGTTCTGGAGTGTAAGATGAGGTGTGTTTGTGCGGCTCACCTATGGCTGCTGCTGATCTTCCCACTGGTTCACGGGACCCCGTCGAGGTTCAGCTTGTTCCAGGGCGCTCCGTATTCGGGCAGTGTTAACCAGCAAAGGAACAAGTGAGTGTGTCCGTGCGCGTGCGCGTGTGTGTCGCTCTTCTCCAGCCACAGCTGCATGAATGGAAGTTGTGCAACTGGGAAAGAAGCGCTAAAGTGATGGAAGAAAGCCGATCAGTAAGAAGGACATGGCGTTTAAACCTCCTGTATGTGTGCAATTGCTACACCAGTATGAATTATTTGCTGTGCCAGAGGTGGTGGGCAGTGGCACTGCTCAATTGCTCCCGTGCATTCTTTAGTTCGTGTACTGCTGAGAACAGGGTTATACTTTTAGTTCTCCTACAAGTGCTCAGTTTCTCTGAATCTCATGTAATCATGCGCATTTAATGGTCTGTTCAAATTAAATCTAGTAATTCACATGTCAGCAATTCCCTTTTTTTTGCTCCAGGACTTGCATCTTTTAAGTTTAAGCATTTGATTTCTTAAAAGTCCCTTTGCACTTTTAAAAAGTTTTTGTCTTTCTGCTTATTTCCCTCATGTTGTTTTTTGGTACCTAGCCAATGTTAGCTTCAAATTTAGCCTCTATTTTGTAGACCTAGAAGTGGGCAGAGGGTAGGCATTGTCCTTCTGGCCTTCAGGTTCTGCTTCTTCCTTCAGGTAGCCTGGTATTTACAGTTTACATCACTTACTTTGGCTTATTTCTCAAATTATATTTAACATTTTTTAAAAACCAGGGCAAAACTGTAAAAACAGTCATTACAACACTGTCATTCTTTTAAAATGATAGAAATGGCTGTTGTAAATTATCATATATCAGCGATTATAGTTTGAGCATGTACAGGATGTACATTAAGTGAGATTTGCCACCCCTTTATAGCTCATATTTTTATCAAGTGCAGGCCATTGGTAGCCTATAGGCTATACGATGCATTTGTGTATGTGCTGCATAAAGAAAAATATGCATTAGTAAATAAAAATTGCCCACCCAAAACTGATTTCCCCCTAAAGTGTAGTATTATATACTTGAATTCAGCTGTGTTTTTTCCTATACTGCCCTACCTCTGTATGTGTATGGGCCTATGAATCTACACAGTAGAAATTACGAAGGGAGAATAATATACAGGATAAGTGGATGATGATGTGAAATTTTAAGGTGCTTGAGAAACTAAAATCGGTGTATAGTGGTTTGTTCATATATGAATGTATTGTTCTCTTACATGTTTCGGGAATCTTCCTTCAACAGAAACTGGTGTGCATTCGTGGTGCACAGGAACGTGACTTGCGCTGTGCTGGACACAGACAGTGTTGTGGAGGCCCAGACTGCACCCTGTCCTCCACATCAGCCCCACTGCACTCAGAGCCTCATGTAAGTGTCTCTAGAAGTAATGGGAAGGGTGGAGAACTGCAGGCTTTATAGGTCAACAGGGCACTGGCCTGGCTGCCTCATGACTGAGAGCTCTGAAGTTCCAACCAGAAATGTGTCACTCTGGGTGTTGGCAGCTTTGTGTTTAGAGGAAAGTAAGGTGGAGCAATATGGAGAAACATCATGATGCTTCAAGATTTTTCCTGAGGTTTTTTCTGGGGGTTGTGAACATTTGTAGCAGTACACATTGCCACAAACAGGAAACAGTGCAACTTGTCCCTAAAACATTAATAATCTTTTTTCATTTAGTCAAAGCCACTAAATCCTAAGGGCTGCAATACACTTGCTGTTAACCACCGTCTATTTGTGTGAATACGGAATCTACATAAGCAGCATTGTTCACATTCTTATTTGTGTACCTTTTGTCTACCTGCAGAATTAAAAGCTGTATCCACTAGGAGGCAGGTCCAAACCAAAACATCCCCTGCCGGCATGAGAATGTCTTTGATTAATTCTTCTGACTTGGCGCAATATGGTCAACAATGAACATGACAAGAAATGAGGAGACTATATTACTGTTTATGGTTAAAAACAACAGAAACAGATGGCAGAATTGGCTGTTGTCATGTTTAATCAGTCTGCTGCTGACATGGCACACTGTGGTACAGTGCTTCTACTGTTTAGTTTGGTGTTGCAGCTTGTGTATGGGACTTGTACAAAAAAGTTTGATATATTTCTTTGAAGGTTTATTATATTAACTAGACTGTAGACTACTCAGAAAGTATGTAAGTCAAACTAAAGCACTTTTTATTTAGTAACTGCAAGCATAGAATTTGTGAATTGAACACAAAAATAGGAATAATGTGTCTTTTTCTATTAAAATACAATTCTTAGATTTTATACACACATGGCATTGCTTTGTCAAAGTTTGTGTAAAATTTTCTACAATTTTATATGAATGTTGCCTTAAATCAAGTGCTAAAAACAGATAAAGAAAACCTAGTTAAACAAATGAAACAAAAAAACTTTGTGGTTAAACATGGTGGTGGGAGTGTTCTGGTTTGGGCTTGTTTTCCTGCATTCAGGCTTGGATGGCTTGCCAGCATTGATGGAACAATGAATGTCAAGAGATCTGTCCCTGAACTGAATCCCAAGAGACAGTGGCTCATACAGCAAGACAACCATACTAAACACACAAGTCTTTTTTACCAAAGAATGGTTAAAGAAGAATAAGGTGAATGTTCAAAAATGGCAAAGTCCTGACCTTAATCCAACTGAAATGTTGTGGAAAGACCTAAGTTGAGCAGGTCATGTAAGAAAAACCACCAACATCCAAGAGGTAAAGCTGTTCTATAGGGAGGAGTAGGCTAAAATTCCTCCGAGTTAATGTATAGTATTGATCAACAGTTACCACAAACATTTAGCTACAGTTAGACATTCTGTATTGAGAAGAGTGATTAAGTGAAGGGTGCACTGTGATTGACTTGATTTATTTGAAATAGGTTTACTTCATGGTATTTTGCATTTAAAAAATGTGGAATTAAACGTATGATATTTTCATTTGAAATGTGGAGTGAAAGTAAAAAAAATACGTTCATAAATACAAGCACTTGAAAGTACTTAGGCACTATAATGAAATGGATCTACTAAAAAATCACACTTCATTACTTTAATTCTTAGTACATTCATTTAAAAGTCACAAGCATATGCTTCTTTCTCTCTCACACACACACAGTGTGACATAAGAGCAGATCTCTTCACCCCTTGGATCTGTGTGATCACAAATCACAGATTCTGCCATGGTAATTGAGGGAAATGGCCTAAGATAAGATTGTCTTGATCACCAGCCTAGTCCCCTGGGGGAAAAACAGCCTGCAAGTCTAATTGATCACTCTTTGACAGGCGGAGTTGTTAATGTCCGACTAGAAGCCACTTATTTATGACTTTACAATGCCAAGGGGACACTCTAGTTATGCCTGGTGTGGGAGGAATGTGACTGCACAGCTACCTCAGCTGAGGTAGTAGTCTTTAAAGCAAACTCTGGAGTTCGAAGTGTTAATACAGGGCTGGATAAGAAAAAAATATGTTGTGTAATGCCTTCATACCTGAAAAAAATAATCACAGTAAACAGATTTTAATTTAAGCAGAAACAGATTTTGGAGATATGAATTGGTTAAATTCCAAATCATTGTCATAAGAGATCTTAGAAAAAGTTAAAAAGTTTATTTTTATATCATTTGAAAACAGTAGCTGCCCTTTATATTTTATTAACATTTCAAGACAAATGGTTAAAATGGTTCTTACATTACTATAATGGTTAAGACGTTCCTCCCTCCTATGTCATTTCAGTAATACAGTATATAATATCGCTGCATGTCTAGACAAACATAGCCCCAGCCCTATCCTCAGTATCACTTCTTTTTAAACCGAATGTCCTGGAAATGAAACTTTTAGAAGCCCTGATGTAAGGCCCATCCCCCTATGAGTTTCACTGTTGGCTTCTGACTGTGCATATTGCCCGTGCCACTCCCTCAGTGTATGAGTGAGAGTGTGTGAATGATCTCATGCTCCCTCTGTCTCTTGCTCCCTGACACACTCACAAAAGAACACGTTGGTAGTTGACCCCCTCCCCTGCCTTCCAAGCTGCTCTCCAGATGTGTGTCACACTTGGATTAAATCATAATAAATTATGCGCCATGTAATAATGCCATACTGTTTCTTCTTGAATGTTTGTATTTGTGAATACTATGAGTAAGGGAGTATGAATTTTGAGCGGTCAGCCACAGCAGATCACTCACATTTTATAACTCTCAATGGACTGAAGTTTTCACACTGTTCAATTTTGTTTTCAAGGCCAATTTAAAGTCATGATTATAGGCCTCAAAGCTTTCTGGATTGGAATGTTGAAATTTATAAAAGACCTGCACACTACGTATGATGCACTAAAACCTGTAACTGATTTCAGTGAATATCTCATATGTACATTTTGACTTAAGTATGGTTTAACTGTAGTAAAAGCATCTCCCCTGTTTTTTTTTTTTTTTGGGGGGGGGGGGGGTTTGCCCTTTTTTTAAAAGCCCCTATAAATGATAGATATCTTTAATGTTTAATTTGTAATGTTTGGCAACTCACATTTGTGCTTTCAGGTATCGAACCCACATGAGGCCCATGTACAAGGTGGGCTACAAGCAGGTGACTGAGCTTGAGTGGAGATGTTGTCCAGGTTATCGTGGTCATGATTGTATGGAGCTTAAGGATGCTCCATCATTTTCTCAGATGAGGCAAGAACCACACCTACAACCACCATCAATCCCCAGGCAACAACAGAGTGTCCTTGGTAAGGCTACTCTAGAACATTGTGAAGCCTTTTAGGAGGGCAAATATAGAGAAAGATACAAATAAGAAGTCTTTAGTTGCGCTTCATCTACCTCTGTGTACACAACTGATCAAATATTTGGACAGACCTAACTAAATATGCACTGTGTATAATCTTAATTGATGCCTATTTACAAAATTATTTCTAAGCAAACGTGTTTTAATTTAATTGGCATGTACATGCTTGCATATTGTCACTCTTAGAACAAAACCTTGTTTTAATTTTTTTACTTTTTTTAACATAATTATGACATAACAAAAAATACAAGAATACATAATGAATGGGCCAATAGAAATGGTCTACAGTTACTTAAAATAATATCTTTATAAGTAACCATATCACTTAGTATTTACACACAGTATTTATTATAAGCAGTTGAAAAGTGAATTAAGTTTTTTTCCTTACTGAAAAGTTAGAAGAACGCATTGAAATATGTATTTTAAACGCCCCACAAGTGCTTTCCTTGGTTCCTTGGTCTCCTTTTGAAGATGCCTAAGAAAATGAACAAGATTGTGTAAAAGCAAGTGATATCGGCAAAATTCTTAAATAGATATATAACATTATATAAACATATTTTTTATTTGTCACCCTTGGGTCTCTAAAATACTCCATGTTTTGTTTCATAGTATTGTTGTTTTTTCACCGTTGTTCAAACATGTGGGAAATATGGTGTGTAAGTGTGTTCAAATGTTTGAATGGAAATGTATGCTTTATTTAGTGTCCTACATTTATCAGTCCAACACGTGATAAACTCTGACATATCACCAGCTGAAAAACAAACAATTAAGGCCTTTTTTTTCGTTCTGTTTTTTTATTGTGTCCAGTATCAGTCTATTCCAGATGATAAGTATTGCTCACATGATACATTTGTGTTGCTCATGCATGAACACAAAAAAGGGATTGGCTTGATGACTATCATACTGTTTTCTCCTGTAGGCCCAGAAACCTTCTCTGGTACTTATCCTTGGTCACAACCTGGACAGCGTGAACAAACCAGGCACCCTTGGACTGAGAGTGTAGACTCTGGTAGACAGAATGGTCATCATGATGGTCATCGAGTTCAAGAGTTAGAAGAGGAAGTACAGCGTCTTTCTCAAACAGTTCTTGACTTGCAGGCTGCAATGACTACTGCCAATGCAAACTTGCGCCTTGACCTGCAAGAAGACGCTAGCAAGATCATTTTAAACTTGCTTGGTAATCTACGGCAGCCACAGGGGGCCTTGACTGGAGGCACAGAGAGTATTCTGCTGCCATCAGACATCCCAATCTCACCAGCTACTCATGAGCTCCAGAACCAGGTCAGCCACCTTTCCAATACAATCAGCACAAACACCAACTCCATCCAGGATCTGGAGACTAAACTTTTGCAGCTTGAAGGACAAGTGAATAAGCTAAGAGAGGCAGAGGGTAATCCTATGATTCCAATTCCTTCCTCTACTTCAGCCACTGAGTGTCCATGCCAGGCTTACATTGATGACAGACTTCAAGCTCTCCGTAACGAGCTGTTGGAAGGAATGGACATTAAGATGGCTGATTTGAAGAATGCTTGCGATTACAAAGTGCTATCTGTTAAAGAGCAGTGTGAAGAGCAAGAGAACTCTTATCTAAGTCTTTCTGAGCTCATTGACTCCAAAGAGGCTGACCTTCGTCAAGAGATTCAGGACCTACGGAACTTTATATCAACAAGTTCTCCATTTGGGTTTGAGATTCCAGACCTTCAAATGGAGATCCAGTATCTGAAGAATGCCCAGAAGAACTTGGCAAGTGTCATAAATGCAACAGTCATGATGCAGAAAGCCCAAGAGGAGGCACTGGAGATAAGGGTTAGCTTGGTGGAAAGGAGTGCAGAAGGTCACTACCATTACCTGGAAGAAAAGTTAAAGAGGGAGAGGGCCAAGGAAGAGGAGACCCAGAACAAAGCACTGGAGAGCAAGATCAATGCAGCTCTAGAAGTCTTAAGAGGCACACAATCACAGATGACACCAACAGGCCCTGCAAGTGGTCAAAATAGGGTAGAGATGGAAAATCGCACCGATATCCTGAAGGGTGAAGTGAGTTCTCTCACACAGCAGGTAAAATATTTGGAGAACTCAATCACAATACTTAATCAGTCAATCAGCCACCAAAGTCATGCAAATGGGCTGTTTAGCAAACTAGACAAATTGGAAGAAGACTGTGGGAGAAGTCAAGAACTTGCTGGAAGGCTAGAGGAGATGTTGTCTGGGGTTGATGGGCGGGTGACCAATGTCGAAGGTGTTTGTGGCAGGTTGGAGCCAATGTCTGACAGTCTGAAGAGAATCAAAGATGGACTCAACAAACATGTCAGCGGTCTTTGGAACTGTGTCCGACATCTTAACGGCACCGTCCTTACTCACTCCACAGAAATCAACACTTTGAAAGCAAATTCACAAACCACAGTGGGTGGGCAGGATGGAACAATTGGCACACCTCAGTATCCAAGTAAGTGTAGCAATGTATAGCAACTTTTAAATGGGATCTGTAGAGCACTTGTCTCTAAAGAGTTGCACAAATCATAGAATTTATAAAACAACATTTAAAAGCTGTGTGTGAAAGCTCTACAGAGCTATGGTAAAATTCTAAATCTTCTCCATCTTTTACATGAAACAGCTTAAACAAAATGTTACAGTTTATAGCTTTAGTAAAATAAATCAGCAGCTCCATCAGAAATATCACAGTATGGCATCAGTTCAATGCACTTACTTTGCTCTACTTCTGTCCTGAAAGTTGCTTTGGATAAAAGCGTCAGCCAAATGAATAAATGTAAATGTAAATGTTGGCAAGAAAGGGCTGTTTCAGTGTGATTTACAACAGTGATTCTAAAATCAGTCCCCAGGGACCCTCATATATTCCATAGTTTTCTCTATTTCCTTGTATTTAAATTGTGATTTAGCAAAATGGACCGTCTGGAGATTCACTGATCTGATCCTAAAAACGATTCATTAGTGGTTGTACATAGTGTGCACTCAAACAATTTGAATGCATTATTGGTTCGTTGGCTGGATAAATGGTTCTTCTGTATGATGAAAAACCCACTGGTAGCATCAAAAAGAATTATGCTATGTAATATGCTATTATTAAAACGGCTCTTACTAAGACTGTTCAATTGACTACATGTATTCAGACAAAGTATTTTTAAAGTTCTGTTGAACAGTTCATGACTAGCACTTTAAAATGCTATTTAAATGCTTAATCCTCCCGGGATTACATTTTATACATACTCTGTGCTAATATCTATTACAAATTCTAAATAAAATGTTCTTACGTATTCAGATTGTTAATACCACTATAACAAAAAAATTTATTAGCCAAAAAATATGATTGGTATTGGCATATCATTACTTTAGAAAGATAAATATCAGCATCTTGCAGATGTTTTTGGTACATGTATCAGCATCAGCAGAAATGTACATGAAAATATCAGATTTGGTCATTGGCCAACAATTCCCTATTTGGTGCATACTGTTTAAGTATGGCTGTAGTTTAGCCAAAAGTCATTTATTTAGCCAGTAATAACAACATTGCTAGTAGCACGTCTACATTTCTTCAGTCATTTAACTGAATTTGAGAACTCTTGTACATTATCAGCATACTGTACCATGTTCCTCTGTTCATTTGACAGCTTGCACAGCAGCTGTGTTTCATCCAGAATGAAAAAGAGTAGGTTATGTGTAAGGAACTCACCCCAAAAGCTTACTGTTTGGAGAAGGGTTTCTTTTAACGGGTGGGTGAGTAGGGGGGTGTTCTTGTGTATGGGGTAGGTAGTTCCATTTTGTGTGTACTCTGATTGGACACACATGTCCACTCTAATGAGACAGACCCCAGAGTTGAGCAACACTCGTGTGTGTGTGTGTGTGTGTGTGTGTGTGTGTGTGTGTGTGTGTGTGAGAGAGAGAGAGAGAGAGAGAGAGAGAGA
>JBBPDA010000013.1:14297071-14321649 GCA_037974385.1 Arnoldichthys spilopterus | reverse complement strand
TATATATATTCTCTCTCTCTCACACACCACACACACATTCTTCAATATTGTTGATCTCATTATTTATTGACCTCTTAAGCTCTTAAGTAGGTGTGATATATGATCAGCATCGACATGCACACTAACCAAATACACCATTAGACTGTATAAACGTATTGCACTAAATTGAATAGAATGAGCCACATGGAAATAAGAGTTACCACAAACCACTGGTTCAGAAGCAAATAAAGCAAACACACAAGCTTTTTACTGAGAGGAAAAATAATCTTCAAAACCTCAAACACACCTCCTGACCAAAGGCAGTTTGGCAGAACTTCATGGATATCCTACATGCTCAGTTTTTTCCAGCAAATATTTACCAAATTATAAAATTCTTGTGGCGTATCAAACATGAAATTTACTGGGGGATTTTCCCCCTGCTGACCAATAAACTGCACCCCAACCTTTTTTTCTTTTCAGCTGGTGTTTTGTGTGTGTGTGTGTTCTGGTAAATCAACTTTGGGCTTGAGAAAGGCCTATACGAGTTATTATTGTGATTGTTATTGTTACCATTGTTGAAATGACCCAGTTTTGCCCTTCTCTTAGTGACCATTAGGAACAGCTGCACCAAAATTCTAATGAAGGCTCTCTGACAGATGTTTTAGTTGAAAGTGGCTTAAAATATTTATGGCGTGAATGATTTTACCAAAATACTAGAACTGCCCTCTGGTCTTAGACTAGAAACACCACCCACCCACCAGCATGTGCACACACACACACACACACACACACACACACAATTACCATTTGTTGTTTTTTTTAATTGTGGGGCACAGCATCAGCAGTTTATTTTTATAATTATAGTTTTGCAGTAGTGTGAACAGACGGAGTCTGTAAAATGATGCCCTGTCACATCTGTTCACCCTGTCATTACTGTCATTATACTTCTAAGATTGCACTAATTCAACCACTTTTCCTCTCTCTCTTTCTCCAGGTGTTCGTGCTGGTATGGAGGATACTAGAGCTGCCATATCAGCAGACTCTACTCCTCCTGTTTTGGAGTCTGGGGAAGCCGGGCCGCCCGGAACCAAACTCTCATCCCGGCCCCCTCAGGGTGCCAATGGCAGTATGACACCTGTTAAGGGCTACGCTGCAGCACCAGGTGAGTGTGTTTCACATTTAATTGGTGTGGATTTAACTGTGCTGTGTGTTGAGCAAACATGTGAAACATGTCCCCTGTTTTTGGCCTGATGATTTATTTATATTACAGTAGGTTATTAAAGTCTTAACATTTCCTCTGTGTGCTTTAGGCTATCCTCCCTTGTCTCCTGTCTCCACCACACCTCATATCCATTCAGGTAGTTCTCTTCTTGTGCTTTTCATACAGCCTGTTATCATGATGATGATTCTTTTTGCCATTATGAAAAATAGAATAATGTGGGTTTTCTGCCAAAAGTTGGGACGCTGTGTAAAATTTAAATAAAAACACAATGCAACCATTTACAATCTCATAAACCTGATGTGTGTGTGTGTGTGTGTGTGTGTGTGTGTGTGTATATATATATAATCACAATAGAACATATAACACATTTCGCAACACATCTCAAAGTTGGGACAAGGCCATGTTTACTATTGTGTAGCATTCCCTCTTCTTTTAACAACAGTGCATAAACATCTGGATGCTGAGGAGATCAGTTGCTGGACTTTTGTGAGAGGAATATTGCTCCATTCTTGCCTGATTTAGGATTCTAGCTATTCAACTGTCCTGGAACTTTTTTGTCGTATTTTTCGTTTCATGATGCACTAAATACTTTTAACTATTTGTGTGTGTGTGTGTGTGTGTGTGTCTTTCAGGTCAAAAGAGCATGAGTGCTCCTGTATCATTTTCGGCTGGTCTAACACTCTCACCATTTTCTGGGGATGTTGGCATCATCCGCTTCAACCAAGTGCTGCTGAATGATGGAGGACACTATGACCCACACACAGGTACACACATTTTCTCAAATAAATATACATTTACACATTCTAACACATGTGGTCAAACATGTGGACATGGATGCACACAGGTGTGAAAGTGAGTGTGTGAAATGCAACAGTGAAGTGAAATGGTGTGTACTATCTGTGTATCTGTGCTGCAGGTATATTTACTGTGCCCACTGATGGATGGTACCTGTTGAGCACTGTAATAACAGCCCAAAAGGGCACACGAGTGGAAGCAGTTCTCTCAGTGGCTAATCGCAGTATCCAGAAGCTTGACACATCTGGATCAGGTGGTGTGGCCTCTACTGAGTGTCTCTGTGGAGGCTCTGCCTCTGCCAGCCTTGTCCTTGACCTTAAGCAAGGTCAGAAGGTAGGGGTGGTAATGACGTCTGGAACACTAGCAATTTCAGCATCCACTGAGGTTCTTTCCACATTTAGTGGAGCTCTGCTTTACCCCCAAACAACTAAAAGATAACCTACATCCAAAGAAACACATCAGGGATATCTAGCTCCAGTTTCCAGTGTGTGTGTATTGATTCACACTTCAGCACCTGATTCTCATAACAATACAACTTGTCCATTAGTTTTATTGTAGTTACTATACATTAAGTAACACTTTATTTGAAGCCTACTTACATATATTATGACACAATCATAAGCATTGAATTCTGATTATAAACAGACATGAACAAATTACTGTCAGTCCTATTTTAGATTAAGGTTCTTCAAAAATATCTGGTGTCATTTTAACTGTACAGTAATACTGAAGTATAGATTTAAAAGACTTATTCTTATGCATGTGTCATGAAGTATATGTGAGTAGCCTAAAATGTATAGTAGCTTATAAATAATACATATTCAAAGTGATTCAA
Source organism: Arnoldichthys spilopterus (assembly GCA_037974385.1). Lineage (NCBI taxonomy): Eukaryota > Metazoa > Chordata > Actinopteri > Characiformes > Lepidarchidae > Arnoldichthys > Arnoldichthys spilopterus. Next base: position 14,318,818 of record JBBPDA010000013.1, on the reverse strand, counting down.
TGAATGATGAGCCTGCAGTTTAAAAGGTTCGTATGAATGCCAGCATGCTTGTCAAAAAAGAAAGATGAGTGGTGTTGTGTCCAGATTGTCACTGTTTTTAGAATGTTCTCACCGATTTAAACTGATCTTGAATGTTCTTACCCAGACTCTCTTTGATTCAGTGGTTTAGAATGTACCTTCCATTAACACTGTTCTAGAATGTTGTAGAATCAGGGGTACAAACCTTTTGTCAAAACTTGTCATATTTAATTCTAAACAGGTAAAGTATGTAATTTGTGTAAATCATATTACTTTCTAAAATGGTGAGGTGTTTGGTCTACAAGGACAGAATCATGCAATTGAAATGAGATCCAAATCTCTGGGATGCCGTCTCTGGGATGTTAGTTTAGCTAAATGTCCAAATATTTTTGTCTTGAATAAGTTCCAAAGCTCACATTTTCTTGACAAAAAGAAAATGGAGGCATCAGGGGTTAATGCTAATTAGCAATTTAGTTTAGGTGCTCAGTTCATCAAGTAATCACCAGTAAAATGGTAATGGAAAGGATTTCTATAACCAGTTTTATCTGTTTCAGGAGAAGAAACAGAATCTACTACAACAATTTCTGAAATGCTAGGTATTTGTTTCACTGCAAAGTGTAGTCAGTGTGAACATTGTGAATAGTCGTAGCTTCAGTTGCTGCTTTTGGTAAGGGACCATTAATGAAGTGTCTGAGCTGAAAGAAAAGTCTAAAAAAGCATTTTTCAGTGACAGTGCTGCTAAACTTCCTCAGCTGTTGGCTTTAGCAAATGGTATGCTTGATTTCTTAAAACGGAGGATAAATCAAAGTACAATTAGAAAAATACAGATAATTATATAAAATATAATATCAAGTAAATTTATTAAAGGTTCTGTCCTTGTTGATTGTAGTAAGGTCCTAATGAGAGAACTGACTTACTGCAAGTGAAATGTGATGCAAACTGTGTCCTGTTGTAGGGATAACTTACTAAATCCATTTTTTGAAGAATAAATGCAGCAATATCTTTTTGTAAGTATGAAGGCTATAGTAGAACATTGTCACCTTTTTTACCCCCGCCAATTTGCATTTGCATGCCTAGAAAATGTTCTGATCTTGAAATGTTTTTGAATGTTTTCTCCTGTTCACACCAGTTCTGTTATACACTGATCAGCCACAAACAGGTGAACCGAATAACATTGATTATCTTGTTACAATGGCACATGCCAAGGAGTGGGATCTATTAGACAGCAACAGAAGAGCTAATGTGGTCTAAAAAGTGAATGCTGACTCTGATGGGAAGGGGTCAGAGCACACACTGAACCACAGTTAGAGCTGTTTCAACAGCAAAAGGGGACCTAGTCAATATAAGGCAGGTAGTTTTAATCTTATGGGTGATCGGTGTATGTAGGTGCTTCATGGGCTTAAAGAATACATTTTTTATTACATTTATATTAATATTATTGAGTTTAAAATTACAGTTTAAAACCGGCTACTAAATTAACTTTCAGGGCAAAACTGCACTTTTAATAATAAGTTTCATTTATATAGTGCCTTTCTCAAACCCAAGGTCGCACTATTGGCTTTGCAAATTTATATCTAGCAGAACTGCTGTTGGTAACACACTGGTATAATGAGCATTGAACAAGACCAAGGTGGTGAAATGCAGTAACAGCCCCATGCGTTCTCTAGTAGTAATAAAAATATAATTATTAATAAAAGGCATACAGACATGCATATTATGAATAGTGCTTTATAGGACAGTTCTAGAAACAGCAAAATGGCCACATTTTAATTAGAAATTGTTTTAAACAGTGTTTTATTGATGACTGAGACTTATGGGGCAGCTGTGGCATAATGGTTGCGGAAGAAGGCTTCCGAGAGCTGCTGGTTTAACCCCCAGGACTGGTAGGGGAAAATGTGGGTGGGACAGTTGAGCAAACAGTGCTTTCCTTTTCCCACATCCATGACTATCCCATCCCGAAGCCCTGTTTGTGTTTGCGAAGGGGGGATGGCAGGGGAGGAATCTTTGTTTTGAAGAATGGAAACCATGGAATGTAGAAAAAAAAAAAAAACTTATAACAGCAAGTTCTTAAAATAAATTGTTTGTTTTTTGTTTGTGCAGAAGCTATTTGTTTTTAACAAACCTGTGTATTACATGTTTTTTTTTATTACAGAAACTGTAAATGGTCAAAATCTTTACTGTAGATCCATCTGCTGCAGCAGGATGCTATTTGTTTAATACAGTGGTCTCTGATCAGTGAGCTGCACAGATCTATGCAGTGGTTTTATAGCTTTGTTGGAAATGGAATGGACGTTGAAAAAAATTAAATAATCTCAAACATCAGCAATTTTCAAGTGTCTTACTAAATATAAAGCATTACTGAAATCCTCCTAATTGCACAAATGTAGTGCATGTTGAAATGTCCTGTTTCTGCTACAGCCAGTCACACACTAGATCAAATTTCATCGCGAAAACTTTTTACAACTGAAGCATGTTTCTAGTTAAAGTTCTTGTGTATTTTGTAGTACACCTACAGTCTAAAGAGCATATATGAACCCTGAAAAGTCTTTTGTAAAAATGAATTGGGACTGTATTTCAAAGCAATACATAAGGCAGCTATAAGCAATGTTGTGTGTGAATTATTAGCTCAGAATTTAATTCATACACATTAAACATGTGTTCAGCTTCAGAGGTGCTAGTGTATTAAATGAGGCCTCAGAGGCAGTATTTTACCCACCGGGGGCCTGTAAATACATGTGGCTGTATTTACTACTGTGCGACCCACTATACAGCAGCTATATTCTTAATATATGCACATACTTAGATTTACGTACGGAAAGTTTCAACTAATAAGGTAAACTAAGATTCCGTAGGTTAAATGTGCTTAATACCACAAGCTATAACAGCATCAGGACTATGGTCAGTTCCAGCCTGACCAATCACAGCAGGTTTTCAGAGTAGGAGGATCTCTTCCAGGCAGATCTCAGCTACTGGCTGCCTCCAGTAGCAGAAAGAACTGAATTCTGGATAAGTAAAAGCAGCACTTTTCTCTTTGTCAACCCAAGGGAAAACATGATCCACCAACTCGTTGAGGCGAGTATACCTGCAACACATGCAAAGAATGAAACTTGCCTGCATACAGACCATTCCAGTTTACTAAGTTAAATGCACACAACAGCAGCAACAAAAAAACGTAAACATGCTGTTTATTATACAATATTTCACACACAACCTGATACTTTAGCTTAGACAGCTGTCTAAAAACAATATACATGTACTTTCTCCATTTATTTTCTGTCATTTCATTAGTGTGACTCTGAATGAAAAGAACTTGTATGGCCCTAGTGCAGTGCTAGCCTTTCAACCAGTGAATCTGTGAGAGGCGTAATAAACTTACGATGTCTTGTTGCCTCTGGTCAGCTCCTGGATGACCTCTCCTTTAGGGTTTACGGTGAATATGCGGCATGTAGGAACGTGCACTTGCTTATAGGCAAACACATCCTGGAAGCACACACACACAGTTTAAAACACTTCAGTTGTTCTCACTGTTACAAATCAAAACCACAAGCAAAAGGAAGATTAAGGAAACTTCTCTACTGATAAAGATTAGAATGCAGGTGTACTTTCCAATACACATACCAAGCAGACACACCAAGAAAGGAATATAGGTAGCTTTTGAAGAACTAGCCAAGTCATATTTTTACCAGAAATGCAATCTTTTATAAATCACATTTCATTTTTATTGCATCTCTTTGAACAGCGGGCAACATCAGTGGACAGCTTAACATGCTTGGAGGAGAATGCTAACCACCAATTCTGTTATGTCAACTAACATATCAACATTAGTTAGCATTGTGATGTGGGGAGAGGGACAACCATCCTATGCACCCAGAGAAAGTGATGCCAATTGTGCTGTCTTCACTTACAGATAATTCAAGCTAATTATAAATTGATGTTTTTTCAGTTTGCTATATCACACTCAAATACATGCAGTGACGGTAATGAGACATCACATTCTACAGAGGGAAGAGGAGATTAAACAGCAGAAATAACCACTTTTTTCTGGACCATCTAGAAATATACTTAAAATGAATGTATCACAATATATAGATTTATAGGTGATAATTCAACAGCTTCATTTCTGGACTCTTGTTATGATATTATTCAATAAAGTACTCTGGAAAAAAATACCTTTCATGGTGCAAATGTGGTCATTGGGTGGTACTTTTCAATAGTACAATTACATTAAGTTAGGAAACATATTTGTACAATATTTTGTTATATACTTTTTAAATTTCTCAGTACTTTGCTATTTTTAATTTAAAAAAGTTATGAAAAGGTGCAAATATGTTGTTCCTATCTTGTTAAACAAATGTGGTGTACATCCAGGTAGACAACCAGACCTTAAGAACATTTGTTTGTTCCTTGGGGGAATAAAACTCAAAAGGACAGTACAGTTCTTCTGAAAGTATATTCATTGATTTGATTTGTTTAGTCAATATTACACTACTGTGTAAACAGTACCTCTGGTCACTCACATTCAGGTTATTTTTCTTTTTAGTAATTCTGAATACTGAAACATTTGAATTGTGAGGAAATGTGTGATTCAATGATGCATTGGATCATTTACTAAAGAGCTGAAATCAAATAGTAGTGAGGTCATAGATTTACATCCTTACATTACTGCGATTTCCAAAAGCAGCATAGAATGGATGAGAGTTTTGAGGGAATAGATTCTTGATGTCTGTTAAACACTCAATCTTAAACTTTTCTGGCTTCTTCTCGATCACCTCCCTGCAAAACAGTGTGAAAATGTTTTTCTTCATGTAAAATAATGCTTTGGATTTAGCCTTCATCCTGTATCCTCTATTAAACCCCTTAAATTCTTAAAACTACATAGATTACAAACAGTTTATAACAGATAGGCATGTAGTTTCAAGTGTGTGTGTATACCTGTGGAAAGCCGAAAACAGGCTACTGGGTGACAGCATCAGTGGCCCTCGTGGTAAAATGGTTCCTCTGTCATTCACCCAATGTAAGTATCCTCGAGTCATTCCAGCCATGCCAATTGCACGTGCTGAGCAGTACAAAAACTTGTAGCCATTCCTGTAAATAAACACACAAACAAACCTATAGATGAATTTGAGTAACACTGCACCAGTGTAGTGCATCTAAAGACATCTGGATGTGTTTGAGTGTGATACACAATCCGGTAATCATGTGTGCCTTCATGTCTTACTCATGAATAGTGTGGTAGAGTTTAGCGATGCCTTGATGCGTCCAGTCTTTTCCAAGCTGTGGAAGAAACTGTCCTAAAACATCAGACCTAAGAAAGAGAGAGGATAAGCTTGTGGATGTTGACCAAATGTTATTATTTATCTTGCTAGAACCTGGCTCTTCAAGTCAGATGATCATGATGATATGGATAATTTAAATTTTTTTGTATATTTTAGCTCTGTCAACTGTGTGTAATAAACCAGTGACAATATTCTTTCATTTACAGTGCAATATCTAAATTTTGTTTATCAAGGTACAAACAATGTAAATGTATCCTCAAAGGTACAACATGATTTTTGAGGTCCAATTTTGTGCTTTAAATACATTTTTCTTTAGGGAAAGTGGCATATTTGTACCTTACCTAAAAAGTAAATGGAAGGCTTGAGGCTCAGGATGGCGTGTACAGAGTTATTCCCACATATTTCTACCATATTCCACTGCAGTTATATTTTTATGTTTCCTAACTAAATGAATTGAAAGTGTACCATTAAGGGTACCATCCTAGTGACATGAGTGGTACCAACCAAGTGACAATTTAGTACTTTTTTTCCGAGAGTAGCAGTCAAATGTCACCCAAATTGTCGGCATAAAATATTCCCCATTTTTTTCCAAACTGCATCCAGCTCTTCATTAGGATGTTAACACTTGTTGATATGGTTTAAGACACTGTATGATGTACTGTTAGCTATACAGTGAGGCAGCCATTTCAGACAACAATAGGGCTGCTATTCACAAATTTTAAATCCGATTATTCTGTACTTATGGCAGTCATGAAAACCGATTCTAGATCAGTGCCCCCTATTCCTGATGTGATTTGTGACCATGATGTCTACAAGGGCTTCCTGTAGGGTTTATCTGGTCTGGTCATTTTTATATTTAACAGTAAGGCATACTGTGTTTGAAACCACACTTATGAGTTTGTGCCACTTTCTGAATGTGGGTTGAGAGAGGTTTCGGGGATGCTTTAACAGAAAATGTAGATGACTATTGACATGACATTAACCTATCTAGTAATCTAGTAGCAGTTTAACTAAAAAAGCAAAATTTAAACCTGCATCTCTTGGCTGATCAGCTGCACATGGAAAATGTGGAATATGTACATTTAAGTTTTGGCCAAATTGTTCCTTTAAAGAAGCCAACTAACATTAAGGTTCAATAAAAATTAAAGGATTATGCCACAACCCTATGGTCCAAGCCAGGAACTATTCAGGAACATTCATTTCAAAGAGTTTACACCATTGCTTTGACTATATCTGGACCCCAAGATTTAACTGAACACATACATGTCAAATGGTATCTGCAGTATTAGTGGAAGAGTAGCGTACTTGGTGATGGTGCCATCAATGTCCGAGATGACAATCTTGTCATTCCAGTGCCACAGATAGATGGTTCCCTCACAACGGCATGTGCCCTGGTACTGTGTTGTGATGCTGAACACAACATCATTGGGCCCTTCCTTCAGTCCCAGACTGGCCTTTTACACAATCATGAAAAATTCAGCCACTTTATTCAACCATTTTCTAAAACACTTTACACACTCTATATGGACAGTTTGCCTTACAATTTGGTCAGATGAAAGCCGTAATGATTTCTTGTAGGAGTGTGTGGGGCCATGTCCCTCTGTCTGCATGCGTTCAGTAATGGCAGCTGTGTTCAGTTCCTCATCAGTAGAAGAGTCTGCTGCCACCTGCCTGGGAAAAAATATACGTCACAAATGTTTAAATAAAATGTAATAAAAATAAACATTTTAATAAACAGTTAACCCAATATAAAAACCTGATGGAGCATATATAAATATGTAAATATATAAAAATATAAATATTTAAAAATTAATTGGAGCACAACTTAAAATGTCTTAAAAAGGTTACATGAATAATTTTTTTTTCTTCTTTTTATTAACATTCATCATGTGACAACAGTTATACTAGGTGAGTGGATCCTGAATTGCCCTTAAGTATTATGATATTTACAATATACCAATAGCATTTCTGGAATTTAACTGTTATAGATTACAGAGACTGACATATTGCTACAAGAGTTTTTGCCTGTTATCTAACAGTTAACAGCCTGTACAGATATTATGCATAGTGTGTACTTGATCTAAAGTTAGATACTTAAAATGTAATTTCTAAAATACATGTTATGTTTTATTCACACATTTTACCATAACAACCAGTTTATAATGATGCTTGAAAGTTTGTGAACCCTAAAATGTTCTATATTTCTGCATAATTATGATTGTCAACACACACACTCACTTCACTAGTCCTTAACTTTATATTTATTTACTAATATTTAAATTTATGCTGCTACACTCTTCCTGCTCCCTGTGTCATTGTTTACAATCACATTATTGCATTTTTTGGCACACCTAGTAGTCCCATAACTGTAAACTGGCCTTTGTTTGTACCTGTCTGTCTTTGTATCGTTTGCACATCTTGCACACAATGCACTTTATGTTGTCAGTTGTGTAGTTTTTGAGGTCCTGTGTTTCATGTAGCACCGTGGTCCTAAAGGAACATTGTTTCGTTTCACTGTGTACTGTGTGAACTGTATATGGTGAAATGACAATAAAAGCCTACTTGACTTGACTTGATTGGACTTTCATAGTAGATAAGAGAACCCAATTAAATAAATGATACATTGTCTAATTGGCTATTTATCTATTAAGAAACATTTTTCTTTTTATTGTTTGGGTTCTCTTGATGTATTCTTAGGAAAATCTGATGTTTTAGGTCATATTTATATGAAAATAAAATTTTATTAAACATTCTAAAGAGTTTACAAACTTTCAAGCACCATTGTAACTGATTTTGGTTAATTACCTCAGCTAACAATGTTTTATTACCATTCAAGTTGGGACTCTGTCGAAACTGTACATTTAATTGAAAAAATAAAAAACATAGGCAAATACTGCAAAGAATCACTTAATAGCTGACTGTTGTGTAAATCATCTATAATTAGATGCTTACCGTGGAACATGGTTATCATGGTAGTAGGATGGGATCCTGCTAAGTAAATCTTGTGTTTCCTCTTTAGTCTCTGACTGCTGGAAATGTTTTTGAAAGCAAGCACACATCACATTTAGAAACACAGTCCTCTGCATTCTTTTATTTTGTGTATATGTTTGTGTGTCAGAAGGAATGTAAATACCTGTTGTACACTGCTCTTCCTCCAGAACCACCAGCGATTGGTCTTTTTTGGCATTTTTTCTTTTACCCAAGCATCTTCAGCTGCCTGCATTGCACCCAAAAACACAATACACTATGACTATATGATGTGATAACGGGCTTCCTTGGTCTACGCTTCAAAATCTTCAATGTAATAAACAATGAAATTCAAACCTTGGGCAGATTTTTCTGAAAAGCTTGCATACTGAGAATCAGTGGTGCAGCCAAGGTCCAGTTATAATATCTGAAATGTAAAAGGTCTAAGTGGTAAGTGCAGCCACTGATAAAAGTCACTGGTAAAACATGAATATAAACAAAGAGAAACCTTTAATAGGTTTCACTTGCCTGTTGTCGATTCTCACAACCAGGTTTGGGTCATCGATGATGGCTGGGTTATCAGCAAACCGCTGATAGGTGACAATGTGTTCCAAAAACTTCTCTGTTATGACATAATTTATTTTTAACAACACTGCACTGGAATTATAGACTAGCCCAAGATGAGCAAGCAAGTAATTTATCTTTTTTTTAGTAATTGAATTACTATGCAATATGTAAACAGAAATCAATGTAGGGAATACATGTAAGTGTATGTGGATTATGCATCATAAACATATTGATGTATTTTATGTGAATTATTTTAAGGAAAGTTTATGGATTGGGACTACACTTCAAGCTGTTACATAAAACTCATTTCTGTAATATTAATTGTAATTTGGGCTATACTAGCTGTCAAAAAGCCCTGCTCACAAGCACGCTTGCAATACACTGATGGTTAGCAACTGTTTCTGATGTGTGTACTCAGTTTGTTCTTTTAAAAAAACAATACAAATAATGGCTGTTTAACAGGACAATGCAAGATGTCACACAATTGCTTAAGTTTTTAGTTTTTCAATTATCATAAGAATTAAAGGCAAATTAGTAGGTACACACTGACTGTCCAAAATATTTGTTAGCATTTCATGGACCCTCTGGTTTTAAAAGACAACCTCTGCTTTGTCACACTTCTAAATGTGTCTCCCAAAACTGCTTCCCAAACTTTCTTTACTGCCATCCATTGTGGAGTTTTCTTCCCCACACATTTCTCAACAGAATATCTGTTATCTTTTGTTTAAATAAACATGCAGGATTAACACCTCAAACAGTTGCTAAACATAATACATGTATGTACATTTTTTTCACCGCAAGTGTATGTTGCAGATAGAAGTAAAACTAGTCCCAATATGAGGTGATCTCATTCAGTCGTGAAATTTGAGATTTCCAGATATGAGACCGGAGTGTACAATCTACTCATACATGGGTACATCTGGTCTCATAACATTTAGACTGGATTGTAATGTAAGATCTACATACCTTGTTTTGTGAAGTGTTTTGGACATGTGAATGAAGCAAGTTTGCTTGTATGCATTTACCCTTGTTAACATGGGCATTATTTCCAAGGCCTCCACACAGTGACAGTGAAACAGCTGGCAAGTCCACCGCAGAATCAGACAGACATTCAGTACCGCTGTCTGCAGCAGCACTGCCCACAGACTGAGGAGACTGGGAACCTGAACACACAAACACCTCCTCACACTGCCCTACAGACTCACTACACACACATACGTACATTGTCATTTGTAGGGAGACACAAACGTTCAACCTAAAATTGTACTTCATGTTGTAACAAGGTGTTTAATTGGATTTGTGAAAGAAAAAAGCAGAGTTCTGAGTTTTTACAGTGATTATATGCATGAGAATACAAATGTTATTATTTCAGTGAATCAAAGTGTAATGCTGGCAGTGTTTTGCTGAAGTGTGTATACCTTTTGGGAAAGTAACGAGCAGCAACATGGGGCTCTAAAGCATTAAGATCATCCAGGTAAATATCTTCAGGGCCTTGATGCTGACTCCTCTTCCTCACCCCTTCATCACACAAACACACATCAGTGTATAAACATAAGAGAAAGCACAGATACACAGGCACTGTTGAGATGTCCATGAGTTCGAGATCAGCTAACACATTGCATGATTTGGTCACACTTTTTTTATAACCCTTAGAACTCACGGTGGGCCAAGAAGGACAAGACACTAGATTTTTTGTATATGCACATGTCAATATACACTGATCAGTCATAACATTAACACCACTGACAGGTAAAGTGAATAACACTGACAATGTAGTTAATTCATTACAATGGCACCTGTCAGGGGGATTGGCTATATTAGGAAGCAACTGAGCGCAGTTTTTGAAGTTGATGTGCTGGAAGCAGGAAAAATGGGCGAGTGTAAGGATCTGAGCCACTTTGACAACAACCTTATTGTAATGGTTATTGTGAGTCATCTCCAAAACAGCAGGTCTTGTTGAGTGTTCCAGATGTGCAGTAGATGGTACCTAACAAAAGTGATTGATGGAAGGACAATTGGTGAATATGTAACAGACTGATGGGCACCCAAGGCTCACTAATACATTTGGGGAGTCAAGGTTAGTTCATCTGGTCTGATATCACAGAAGAGCTCCTGTGGTTTAAAAAGCGAAAGCTGACTCTGATAGAAAAAGGGTCAGAACAAAGTGGACCATAGATCTGTTTTGGCAAGTGGTGTTAATGTTATGGCCGATTGGTGTAAAGCTGTGTTCAGCAGATCCACAAGAGAGTGTTATCATCATTCTCCACATTTTTCACTGAAAGGGAGAAAATCTCTACTAAACTGTGTCTAAACTGTCACTTGATTAATCATAAGTACAATCATCATAACGCGTAGATCACCCGATTACTAATATAATGCAGAGTGACAGACCCAATGCCTAATGTATGCATTTTCGCCAATGTTTACCTCTCCGTTTTGAAGATATGTCAGGTTTAGAGGATTGGTGCTTTGGACAGACTTCACTGACATCCCCAAGCAGACGAGCAGCAGCCTGGGGCACATAAACAGGTAGCCTGCTCCCTCCCACAGAACCAGCAGAATCGGTTTTAGATGAGGACAATCTAGACTTTAAGGTATGGACAGTTTTGCATGTGTGTAGTTCTACTTTTCTTTCATGAGGTTCTGTCCATTGTACATGAGACTCTGATTTACTTTTTTCAGTGTGGAGCTTAAATGGATGAACATCAGAATCAAGTGTATTTGTGTGAGCTTCAGATCTATGTAGGTGATGTTGGACTTTAGGATCCACTTGGCTTATACTGGAATCTGGCTTTGAAGCAGGACATTGAAGTTCTGATTTAGCAGTGTGAGGCTGAGTTGGTTGTATGGGGGTTCGAGGTTGAGGTTTGACAATGACTGGTTGAAGAGCTGCTTCATCCTTTTGTGTCCCTGTTGGCACGGCATCTACGCTGTTGATGACACGGAAGTGAGTGCTCTCTGATGGAGTAATGCTGACCATCTTCAAAGGCTCTGTCCAATCTCTACACCTGAACTGCAAGTATTTTTCAACAGGAACAAGAGATAATAAGAAAGTAATTTAAAACTTGCTATGCATTATAAAGTAACAGTAATAATCAAAAACTTCTCATTTTGTATTGGCACTATGGGGCCAATGTAGTTAACAAATAATAGAGGCTTATACCCCACCAATATCAACATGCACAAGCTAAGAAGACTTGCATATGTGGATTCTGACACTGTATGATGTACTGGATGGCTTCACAATGGCTGCTACTAAGGCTTTTACTGTTAGGGCTGCATGGTATTAGTAAAATTCAGTATCGCAGTATTTCCACAGATAATATTCTAGTTAATTCATACAAGCAACAAAACACAATTTTTCTCATAGCACATTTTGCATGATGGCAAATATAACTGATCTTACATCATCTGTAGTACAACACTGAAAAAGCAAACCTCAGACACCAAACTGTACTGGAGTTAAGTAGGAAATTTGAATTTAAAAATGTAATTTTAAATTTGTGTAATTAACAAACTACTGCTTTCCTCAACCAAATAGTTGCAATCTGTCAGTGTAGTTATTGAGTATGTTTGACTTTCCATTAATTGCACAATTACTTCAAAATATCATGAGTGATTTGTCCTTGTTGGAGAAGGCCATATACAATTTAGTCCAGCACTGTCAGCATGATGCAGAGTTACACCCAGTGAGCTCATGCTGTTTTACACTTGTGATGTTAACCTAGTGAATAAAATGTGACTTTTCCTTTAGACTTGACATGTACAATCTGCTTTGACATAAAATGGTCAAAAAAACAAAGTATGAAGTATGACTATGTTCAGTGAGCTCATACCTTGGTGGCTTCGGGCAGTTCTCCCCATGACCATTGCATATGGGACTGATCCTGCATGGTGCTTTCTGATGACCTCACAGCTAGTTCTGAGTCACTCTTAGGAGAACTAGGCTCTGACACGCTCCTGCTGAAAAAAACATGCTGTGAAAATATGTTTGTATGTGGCATAAGTGTGTGTCTGAATCGTTATACTTATATAGTGTACAGAAATGGAGATTATATGTGAGAGTATATGTGTGGATGTGTGAGTGCACCTGTCTGCAGCCCAGTCTCCATCAGAGAGTGGATAACTGTCTAAAAGGCGGTGGGGAAGATTCTGTCTGAGTTCAGGTGCATCTTTTACTGAAGAAAATGATGAAGATGCCCTGTAAACATGAACATGCATTTGCTTTACCTTTGGTTTACATTCCATATCAGCAGATTTTACTTTTTATTTTACTTTTTGTGTCAACAAATGAGGGACAAATATAAAGGGTGTTCTTCCTGTCAGCAAAACAAGACACTTATCATCTGATTCTTATCATGAGAAATTATATCTTGTTCTCTTTGCAAACACAAATGTGATATTGACTGAAAGTCATCTGCCCATCTAAAAGAATTTCTCAGCTTGTTTTAGTAAAACTACAAATGATAAATAATGGTCAAACATTACACCATGCTTTCATTATTGCTGGGAATAATGGCGGCTTCCACTCAAAATCCATAAAAAAGTGAGTGTGAATTACTGATCGGCTGAGCTTTGTTCTTCTTTCCTCTGTTCAGTCGTTTTGTGTTTTCTCCTTCTTTTTTTCTTTCTTTTCACCATTCCACACCCTCCTTCCTCTATTACTCCACTCTCCTGGCATGGTTCAGACCCTCGTGAGTCACAGCCCCAGAACACTGGCTCTTCAGTTGGGATTGGCGAGGTGACCAGATGAGCAGGGATTGTTTCCTGTAATTACCAAAACTAATCAGAATGTTTACGTAGAGGAGTTATTTTTTTCTGCTAAGGCAGGATCCACCTCTACAATTATGGAAGCACAAGTCCATAAAACAGGCCCTTAAAATGAGTAAGTATTCTGAATAATAGCATATAGAGAACATGAAAAGTTAAACCATACTCTGTGCCACCGTTTAATACATTTGTCTTTTGTAAACTGTTATTGTTATAAACAGGTTAAACAACCATATAGATGTGTAATCTGCTTTATGAAAAAGCTAGATTTAATCCTTAAGAACTTGACTAGGTCTGACGCTACTAGACGTGTAAAAATGCATCAGTTGATTTAAAGGAGGTGATTATACTGCACTGATTTTGTTGTAACTGTTATAAGCCTATAATAATAGTATAAAACTATATGTACAGGATTGCAATACAACAGCAAAATTGTTTTAAAAAATTGTTAGGATGGTTTTTGAGGTATTGTGTCAGCTGCAAAGCCTCTTATGGACAAGATTTCACCAAATTTGGTGTTCTTGCAAAAAATGAGGTAATGAAGCAGCAGTGTCAAATTGTGTGATGTCTGAATATTTATGTCCTAAGACATTTCTTTGGTGGAGTACTAGATGTTTGCAATGATGCTATTCACTAGGTCGTACTATAAAGATGGGCTGTAAGTATTTAGGGCCATGTGCCTCCTAGAAGCTAACTCACCATGCAAATTTCTAGAAATGTTATAAAAATAGTATTAAATACAGACTGACATTTACGACCAAAATGTACACTATTTAAGACCTAGTGCATAAAATATTGATGTTTTTAAGACTTTTAAGGCCTTGAATTCAATTTGTTAAATTTAAGACTTTTTAAGACTGCAGAATCCCTGGAGGATGAGAGATGATATAATAATATTAGTAAAGTGCCAAATAAATGAATCTGTATATTTATTTTTCTCCCTTCAAATGCAAATTGACCCATCTACAAACCTCAGTGTTAAGTATAGGGAGATGCAGTTACATTGTTTTGTTTTATAGTCTATATTGCAATACATAATTTAGTACAATTGTACCTTAATAACAGATCCCTAGTGGGAACAACTTCAAGTGAACTCACATTGGCCTGCTGGGTCTCCTGGACAAAGAAAGCCTCTCCATTGTCACCTAGCTTCATGTGCAGGTCGACTGGTGAACCATTTACCTCAATGTCAATCTGCAACAGAAATAACATAACATAAACCAAATATACCATGCAAGCAGAGACAAGGGAATGTCTACAAGGGAAACAAGACCCCCAGATGTAGGGGACACAAAGAACTATGTCTAGCTTATAAAAGCAAAGCTTTACAAAAGATCATCCATAGCAAGCAATAACTGTAGGAATATGTTATGGAGACAAGAGTTATGTCTTTGTCTGGCAGCATCACACATACTATGAGTGCCAAGGTGCCAGTCTTTTTGCTTTTGCCAGGGAGCATTTAAATAATACATAGTAACTCAAATTCTATTTTAATTAGATATTTATGCTCCTTAACCCATATGTAGTTGATCAGCTAATATCTTTCAACATGGAAGTTTGAAGGAGTTTGAACTTTGCTTCCTACATCAGCCCTACAGCTACAAGCCTTATGTACCTAATAACAATGACAGGTAAAAGCCATTGTTTAGTATGATGCAAACTACATGCCTAATAATGCATTGGCTTCCAACCGTATTAATTGTTAAGAATCTCAAATTGACCTGCCTATGTGGTTCCTGAGAGACTAATGTAGTTGTTAATAATGATTGCTTTATTGGCTGTATTGGTATGAGGAATGAAAAAGGTATGAGGAATATTGAATGTATTACATGAACTTTTGCTTAAATGTCTAATATGCACTCACCACTTTCTCTCTGGAGCGCAGGACACCCAGCTTTCCGAAGCGGACATGGAAAGGCGAACACTGGAAGGATCCATCAGGTTGCTGCACCACAACCACATCAATACAGCCAGAAAGAGTGGCCTGATTCAGGCCTTTATACAGCTCTCTGACTGTCACCAGCACCTGGCCTGCTAACTGACCCACATAGTTCATACTGCCCACCTTAAACAAAAAGACAGTGAGAGTGAGTGACAGAGTGAGAATTTATAATAAGGAGAGTGCATACAACAAAAGCAAGCCAATGCAAATTCCCTGCCAAAGTATTTGTTATGGAAATGTTTTTCCAAACATATAAATTCCCCCAAAACTCCTACACTAGCTACTGTCCAGTGGTTCACTACTAAAGACTAAAAATAATATTCAGAACATTTTGCATTTTTTCATAATGTTCACAGTAATCTTACTTTTCTGGAGTCTAGTAGGCTTGCCAGACCACCACTGGAGCCTTCTGGGATATGAGTTGTTGTATGTAATGGTCATGTTTGATCATGTTCATATTCTACTGTAACAACAACAAATTCAGAAAACTCTACCCCTTTTACCCCATTTACTGTAAGGAACACACTAAAAGCCAGCTTGGCAAGATCAGCAGCTCTAATCATCTAAATCTCTACCTACACTGTGAACTTTATTTCCAAGAATAAAAATACAGCAGTGGTATGGAGGAAAATGCATTTTAATCTCTGACTAAAAAAAAAAATACATTTCAGAAGAAAATAACTATATAAAATAAATGCTTTTTAATAAATCTGGCACTACTGTTTTAGTACTGCTTTTGTCAATTACAGCTTGTTTATGATACCACGTATTGTGAAAATGTCTTAAAATATCAGTGAAGGCCTTTATTTTTGGCCATAATGCTCACCCTTAAATTTATACAGTTAATATGCCCTCACTCTATCACACAAACAATTTGAAATTCAGCCCTCACCAGAGTCCAGGATAATCTCGTTATCGACTCCAAATCACTCCACTTGTTTGACAAGTCCATTTTAGTCTACCCATGCAGCATGCTCCTGTCTTAGTCTTTCTCCCTGCCTAGTCTACTCTTCTAGCCTTTGTATGGTCCGTGCTGCACTGTACCTCACCCTGGACCTTTGACCACTCAGTGGAAAATACCAGAGAGAGAGAGGGTGAATTAAAACCTTTACATAACAAACTCCAGAGCCTATGCAGTACATAAGTCTAATCAACCATGCCTCTGTACTTCACACTCCTTCTTACAAACTTTATTTTATACTACCTTTTTTTCAGCAGTGCTATAGGACTAAATGTTACACATGTAGTAAAAAAGGGTAAGCATTATTTTCATTTCTCTTCATGCATGCCCCCAGTGCTGTAGATACCAGTGCATAATAAAACATCAATATTTTATGCACTAGGTCTTAAATAGTGTACATTTTGGTCGTAAATGTCAGTCTGTATATAATCACTTTAATCAGCATAATGTGTATTAAGATATGATCACAATATCACCAAAAGCTGCATATCAGCTTTTATAGTCTGAATATTCTACTAACAAATAAAGTTTGTTTTTACAGCAGCTTTAACTAGAAAAGACCATGCATTTTAATAGTGGTTTACAGACTGTCTCTGTCTTGATATCATAAACGAGTGACCTTCACCATCAGCACAACTATAATTTATACCTGAGGACTGAAAACAAGGAGTTTATTTTTATTTTTGCATGTTGATGCAATGCATTTACTTTTTCTGATGATACATAAATCTTATACCATTTCTCAGAACCAAATATAAGACATGAAAACCATGGCAATATTTTTACATGGTCTGTACAGGCTGAGTGGTGCTAAAACAAGGTATATATTGACATGTGAAAGAAATGAAATGGAGGAAACCAAACTCAGATTATATGACCTACCACAGAACAGTGTATGTGAATGTGATTTAAGTCTTTACATTTAAGATGGTCTGTGACTGTTAAACTTCTAGTAGGCTGTTACTGCTACTAAAGTTCCCTTAATCAGTTTCCAAGATACTCCTTGACGAGGTGGGTTTTGAGTCGTCACTTGAAGACAGTAAGGAACTCAGCAGTTCTTATGACAAGAGGAAATTCATTCCACCACTGGGGAGCCAGGACTGAAAAGAGTCTTGATGTAGATCTTCCTCTTCTTTTGAGCATTGGAGGCAAATTACATATTTATATATATATATTCTTCTGTAAAGAATGTAAGTACACCCTTGGCAGAAATAATCTCTTTGCATAATTGTCATCAGATTCAAATTCCTTCAGCTGAGTTCACTAGGTTTTTGCATGTATAGTCCTTTTCAAATCCCACACATTTTAATGGAGTTCAAAAACTCCCGACCTCTTTTTGAGCCATTCCTTGGTTAATTTGCCAGTGTGCTTAGGATCAGTATTCTGTTGAAAGGTCCAACTCCAGTTCAACTTCAGCTTCTGGACAGATGGCCTCACATTTTCTTCAAGCACTCTTTGATTTGATGCCGAATTCATTGTTCAGTCAATGACTGCAAGCTGCTCAATCCCTAAGACCTCAAAGTAACCCCAAACCATGACATATCCACCACCATGCTTCTTATTTGGTATGTGGTGAGGCCCCCCTCATGCTGCTGAAACAGCTCTGTGGTGCACTGTGGGTTCTGATCCCTTTCTATCAGAGTGAAAGTTCACTTTTTAAACCACAGTAGCTCTTCTGTGGGATCTTACCAGGTGGTCTAGCCCTTATTCCCCACATGCATCAGTGAGCCTTGGGTGCCCATGACCCTGCTACCAATTCACCAGTCCTTGCTCGATTCACTTTTGGTAGGTACTGCATACCTGGAACACTTCACAAAACCTGCCGTTTTTGAAGATTCTCAGACCCTGTCGTCTAGCCATCACAATAAGGCTCTTGGCGAATAGACTTTGATTTGACACCCCCCCATTTTCCTGCTTCCAGCACATCAGCTTGAAGAACTGACTGTTCACTTGCTGCCTAATAAATCCCACCTCCCCCTGACAGGGGCCATTGTAATTAAATAACTAGACAGAAAGTGTTACTCACTTTATCTCTCAGTGCTTTTATGGCTGATTGATGTATTGATGGTCAGAAAGTGTCCACTGATGCAGGTGCAAGGGAAGGCTTTTACTAACTGCACACCAGCAGGTTATTATAAAGCTCTACTACGAATAAAGTGGTCAGTGAGTGCATGAACACACAGAAATGGCTCCTCTAATTGGCTATAAGAGACACTGAACACATGACGTCGAGCATCAGGTGAGTGCTGCTGACACTTTCTCCTGCCCTTGTTGTTGTTCTTGCCGCATTAAGCCTAGTTGATCCGAATTAACCTTTAAAGCGTCTCTCTCTGCTAGACACAAGGGCCAGCTGAGAACAGCTCACCTGACACACGACGTGGCTTGCAGACTGGCCGACCAGAAGTAAACGCCGCTCATGAGCGAGGCACTTGATGTTAGGTGTGGACAGTACATAGCATCAAGCAGACACAGAACTAAAGTTAGATCCACGGTCGCCCCGTGAGGCTCTAAAGCCTGTGGACAACACACAGGCAGCCTTCACTCTGATGATATGCCAGTGTGTGTATTCTTTCATGAAAAGATTTAATTAACGAGGCAGTTTCTGTTGACTTACCTGCACAAGCGTCCACCTCGCTGTTCCCCGTCATTCGGTGTCCTTCACCATCAGACCGACTTCCTTCCCGCGTTTAGAAACGACAGTTGTTTAAGCCAGAAAGCCCTCGCACGGACAGTCCCTTGGCTTCTCTTCTCTCTTCGAAGTTGAGCGACAAGCAGCTCTGAACTAGTGCGTGTCGATTCTCCAGCAATTCAGATCGGTTCCGAACGAGACGATTAAGTGATTCACGAGAATCGACTCACGCCTTCACGAGCGAGTGGATTTGTATTTGTACACAGTTTGAGACTGCATTTCACTCCTAATAACAACTGATGTTGAAGTATGGGGAAATTTAATCTACATAATATTTCTGGATGGCCGCGTTTTATTCTTGCTCCCTTACGCGAAAATGAATCATTTGATTTATCAAATTCCTCTGTTCGGTAAACTGAATCAAGTGTCTCACCAATGACGCGTGGTTAAGACGGTGGAGTCACGTGACCGGTGCCGGCCACGAAGCTCGTTGCTGAAGGTGAGAGAAGCAAATGAGGAGCTGATGTAGAGGGTATAGGAGGACACTGTATTGTGGAACTGAGTTATATTAAAGTCTCTGCTTCTGAACAACTTTTCTTGACTCCAGTCCTGTAGCGGAGCAGCTTAATGCCTGTAAACCTACACACTTTTCTCTTAGTCTTGAGAGACTCTTGAGCAGAGTATGCTGTTTTCCCTGAACTTCAGACACAGAGCTAACGGCAGCTAGTGATCAAGAAGCTGTCCAGCAGTTATACTCATACCTGCACAAGCCTCACATTTATGAAAGATTTCAATCTGCATTTCAGCCTCACCACTTACACTTTCAGTTAGTGTAACGATTGGTGGTTGGGAGCAGATGCAAGGTTGCAGTATTGAATGAGGTTTATTTTAAGTACACAAGAGTAAGCTAACATAGACTAAGAGAAAACATTGAACTAAGAATACTGATAACATACTAATGATATAACATACTACGGTATACAACAGCATGACCAACAGCACTGGTCTAACTAACAGAATTACAACAGAGAACTGACAATGACAGTGACAAACACACAGGACTATAAAGGGACACATAAAGAGCAACACCTGACAAGGGAGAAGACAAGGGAACAAGGAACAGGTGTGCATGGAAAAGGCAGGGCTAGAACAAAAACAAGAGACATGTGGACAAAACACATGGGGAATACCAAAACAAACACAGACTTGGTGGAAGATTATGTGGCTTTGGGGTCGACCCCTGTTTCAGTGTTTTTGCACATGATGTTGAAAGTTTGATCAACTTCAAATAGAATTTTAGAAAAATCCAAATTAACCTTCTCCACTGCAATCAGGCCCAATATGTCTCTCACTCACACAAAAAGCTCTTCTCTATGTCCCTTACTCTGTCTGTTGTACAACCCAAATGGGGAATAACAATTTCTTATGTGCATTATTATTATTATTATTATTATTATTATTATTATTATTATTATTATTATTATTATTATTATTAATAATAATAATAATATTTTGTGCAGTTATGTTAATTATATCAGTTAGGCGTTTACTTACCTCATATTACAAAGTGAATTATGTCCCTTAATGATGAATCTGATAAACTGTCAATCTGTGCATTATTTTATTTATAGTATTTAAATCCACACTCATTACTAAAGCACATTGCTTATATAGTACAGAGTAAACACGTAATAAGAGCTGTACATTAGCTTTAAATTGTTATATTTATATTATATAATGTTTATTGTCTATTTGTGCCTCTGTTGGTCTATGTGTCTGTAACGTAAGCAGTTTCCCAAGGGGTCAGTTAAGTTTTCTGACTCTGAGTAATCTTAACAAAATGATACATTTGAAAAGAATTACTGACGGTTCTTTCTCTAGAGTAATTATCACGTGACCCCTAGTTCAAATGAGTATTTCTAAAACATACGTATTTCTTTTTTCATTCTTTAATTTAAAATCAATCATTAAAAAATGTTTTATATTATAATAATGTGATTAATAAATAGATTCGCTGCATAATTTTTTGGATATTTTAATCGCCATAATTATTTATTAAAATAAATGGAAAAATAAGACGGCGATAAAAAGTTAGTAATAAAACGCGTCTACCGTCGACTACTTCTATGACATCATAGATAACGGCGCGCTGCGCGAGCATAAAAGTGAGCCGCGTTCTGTTATTTTTGTCATTTGCATGACTCGTGCTGAACTGAACGCACGCTTTTATTAATTGCGCATTAACTTTAACACTACTTTCATTAACGTAGTGATGAAGGAGCGCATGGAAGACATCCAGGGCCTCATAAGGCGTGAGCTGAGCTTCAGGATGGAGCGCTTCCAGAAAGAATGGAAGAACAAAGAAGAGAAAAAAAGGGAGCGTGAGGAAGAGGGGGAAAAAGCACTAGAAGGTGAGAAGATTTATGTTGTAATAGCCCTCAGTTCTGAGAGAGTTACGTACTTTCAGTAGAGAAAAACGAGAGTGTAAATGTGTGAATGTGAATGAGTTATGATCTAATAATTTAATTTTACCAGCACTATTTAATTGAGGTGCACACATGATCAGACAGTGTTTATTGTTCATTCACTAATGTCAATATACTATAAATTACTGCCA
>JBBPDA010000013.1:14282683-14294778 GCA_037974385.1 Arnoldichthys spilopterus | reverse complement strand
CCTCAGAAAGGAAAAAGAGACGATGGCAGTGCAGGAAAGAGACCATCTCTGTGAAATTGCAGAGCAATGGAAAAACATTGCTTTAGCTAAACAAGAGCTGATATGTGAGGCAGAAAGAAGAGAAATGGAGAGATCGAGAGAAATGGAGGGGATGATATTGGAGGCTCAGAAAAAACAAGATTTGCTTCTAGAAAAAATTGAAGAGAAAAAGCAAGCCTCCATTGAAACTGAGATAAAGAAAGAGAGACAGGAGAAGAGAATTGAAGATGAGAGAAAGATCATAGAGAAAAAAACCCAAATGTTAAGAAAACAGTGGAAGAATATTGGGGAGGAGGAAATGAACATTGAGGCCGAAAAAGAGGCTATTGACCAGGACAAGCGGACAGAGAGAGCACTGCTAATACATAGAGAGAGGCTGGCAGAAAAAGACCTGCAAAGAAAAAAGACAAAGATGGAGAGAAAGGAGATTGAGATAAAGACCGAAATAGAAGAGGAGTGGAGGTCTGTTGAAGCAGAAAAGTTTAGGATTGAGGACGAATGGGTTGATGTTGAAAGAAAGAGAAAGCTGGATGAGAGACAGATAAGGAGGCAGAGGAAGAAACTTGATAGAGAGGAGGAAGAGAGAAAGAGAAGAGAACAGGAGGAGGCAGAGACAGGGGAAGGGGAAGAAGAGGAAGAAGATCAGAGGAAGGCTATGGTGCAGAAAAAGAAGAGAACACAGCAGAAGAGAGTGGAGATGGAGGGGGCAGATATCTTCACAGAAGAGAGGAAGAGGAATAGGCAGGGTAGGGAGATAGAGGTGAGTGTCACAGAGAAGAAGAAAAACAGGAAGGAGCAAAACACAGAGACAAAAGAGCAAACTACAAAACAAGGCAGCTTTGAAGAACTACTGGAAAGAGAGGGTAGGAAGGAGACAGAAGAACTAAAAGTTCAAAGGGTTAAATTCAGTGATCCTTCAGTCACTCTTCCACCCCATGAAAAGCTCAGGTCACTTCTGAGACAGGAGTCTGAAATTGGCTTGACCATAAATGATGAAGCAGTTGAGCAGAAGAAAATGAAACAAGCTGCTGTGACTATTAAAGAAGCAAAGGTTCCTGCTCCAAAGTTCATCTCTAAAACCAAAAAACTCATTCAGCCAGACCCTTATGATGAGTTTGACAGAGAAATGGACGAGCTGCTGAAAATGGATTAAGACTCCAAACCCTGCTGTGATACCCATGAGAGGAGTGCACGCAGAACTGGAAGAGGCCAACACTGCAAGAGGTTTCAACTGGAAGAGCTGCAGAAAATAATTGAAAGCACTTGACACCAACACCTTGACACCTGCTAAGGAAATCATGCTCACCTGTTTAAATGCAAGACCACTCCCCCAGCCACTGTTCCATCAATCCACCACCCACCCACACTATGTAAATATGTAAATAAACAGTAAAAATGAAGTGGTGTATTTGTTTATTTTTGTGACAACAGATACAACAGATACAGATTTCAGTCAGTTTATTCTTAAACAACTGCATTAACACAATGGTCTATAAAGTGTCAAATTCCACCTGATTTGTTAACTAGTGAACCTGAAAAACCTCATTTTGAACATTAGCTACCAGTTTCTGCTGGAATAGAGGCACATTCATAGACAGAGCATTTTAATAAAAATATAAAAAATAAACTGCAATAATCTGACTAAACTGAAGATGTTAAGTACACAGGACTAATTTATGATGAATGTATTTACCTTCACAGATGTAATTGTAGCTCAATCACTGCACAAAATAGTGTTTAAAAGATTACTGATAAAATTAAATCTGCTTCTTTCTATGTGCTGTGTTTTAGCTCATGAATGAGCATCTGTCAGCGTGGCTTAGGCTTAGAGTAGATTGGAGAGCAGCAGTAAAGTTTCCTGATATTGAGACTACAAACTCAGTCAGTGGTGTGTATTAGGGTAACAGCGCAGACCATGGATAGTTGTAACAATTTTTGGAGCTCTTTTATATGTATGTTCAAAACATGATTCAAACTTGTGTCTGCTATTAAATGACGTAGCTGTTATATTTGCAACCTTAACAGAAAATAAAGTGTTACAGTTCACCCCATAGTCTGGGTTAGTTAACATAGCCTGGGGTGAGATGGGGTAACATTATGATATCCACTGATGTAACATGTAACATTTTTAAATAAGGATTATGATTACAAAAACTTGATTTTAAAAGCCCTTTATTAAATTCTAAATTTCAGCATAACTTGTATCTGGTATAACTGTGTTACTTATGCATCATAGAAATTAAACTGAATAACGTCCAAACAGTACACTAGCATCAAGAACTTGTGTGTGTGTGTGTCAGTGTGTGTGTGTGTGTGTGTATGTGTGTGTGTGTGTGCTTGTATGTGCATATGTGTGTGCATGTGTCTAAGCATGTTTGTTAGTTTAAAATTGAACAAAATGGACACATGCTTTAATACTTGAACATTGAACATTTGTTGTATTGTAGTATGTCTGTCTGTGTGTGTGTGTGTGTGTGTGTGTGTGTGTGTGTGTATGTGTACATATAAATGCAGCTAAAATGTAGTCTGGGGTAAACTGCAACATGTTTTCATGTTTGTTACAACTAACCCAGTGTCTTGTTGTTACAACTAACCCAGAGTCTTGTAGCCATGTACCTAGCTTACAGCTAACAGACTAAACATTAGTACTAACAACTTGCATAAAAACATCTACAAAAGACAATAAACATGAGTTTGACCACACAGCAGGCAATGCTAATTAAAAAAAGAATTAAAAAATCATGAGACTTGTATCTTGCTCCTGATTGGAGAAACCATGTCACAACTATCCCTGGTCTCCCCAACATTTAAATCAAGAGTATATGTGTGGTCAGTATTCCGGATTTTATACTCTATTTTAACAGGGAAAGTTGTTTGACCTTCTTTTAAAAGCATTGATGACAAGTTACTCCATTTTTTTCTGAAGGAACAAAGCCCTGAAGTGCCATGCATATATTTTAGTCATGCATTCACACACTGGAAAGCAGAAACTACCACAACAGTGATTTTGGACAGTATACTTTTAACACACCACACTCAAGCACATGTGACAGCACACTGTCTCAATCATATTCATCTGTTTATAACCTTTCCATTCATTATTCTGCTTTTCTGTTCTGAAGCTGACTGAGCCTCATAATGGCTATGAATACTTTCAATCTCTCTCACTCCCCCACTGTTGTCAACTCCTCTTCTGATGCCTCTTGCACTGCTTCTGCTTCTGTGTCAGGAAGAGCTGAAACTATGGGTGTGGTTTCAGGTCCTGGTGTAACAGCAGGTGTTGTTGTAGGAGTGGCCTCAACTGACTCCACCTCTCCAGTTGGTAGTTTCAGAATAACAGAATCTGGGTGAGATAATATTAATAAATGTGCCTTGTTTTACAGTCATCTGTTACTCTCTAGCTGTCATTAGAAAATGTTGTGGGCTTTTTTTAAGACCACCATTTAACAACACCAGCTACTTTTTATGTATTGTGACTATGTCATTAAGTTTTACTTAAAATGCATTTTTGTTTATTCTCCTATACACCTGCCTTTTCTCCTTGTCACTTTCTTTTTCTTGGTTTTCTCAGGTGAAGTAGGAGAGAGTGGTGCTGTAGAAGCTGGAGTTGGTGGAGTAGGTGAACTGGTGGCTGAAGTCAGATGCTTTGATTTGACAGGTGTTGGGGATTTAGACAAAAATGCAGTGGGAACAGATGCTGTGGGTCCAATCACCACATTGCCTTCTGCATCAGCCAGGTAAGACACCACACCCAAGTCACCCATGTTTTCAATCACATTCAGCTGGCAAAGACAATATTAGAGGAACACAGTGTTATATAGTGAACAATAAGTTTAACACTTAATTAATAGTACACACCAAATTGCCTATATGTAAAAAGTAGCTTGCAGTTCTTAATAATAATTTCAAGTAGATGTTTCTTTTAAGAATTTTGCGTAGGTAAAATATTGTCAGGTCTGGACATTCATGTCTATTTTATGAAAAGCCCTGGATCTCAATAATAATAATAACGAAAAAGTCTTATGCCACGTGTGGCAAAATGCTTCTTTAGTGCTTAACCTTTAACATAGCTTTACATCCTTTTTTAGTGAGGCAACACTGTGGGTTAAAAGTGTGCTTGGGATTTTGTGTGCTTGGGGTTTTGAGGATAGGGGGGTATCATTAAGCACCTGCTTTTGATTTCACATGTATGACTGAAATAGCACCCCCCATCTGTTAATAATCTTTGTAATTTCCTGTTTGTACTCACCTGTTTGGCCAAAAAGAAATTATATTCCTCTTTTGAAACTTTTGAAAAGTTAAGCTTTATCATCAGTTTGGTGCACTTAAGGAATCAACAGCCTGGTCAAGCCTATGCGCACTCTCAACACAGACTGGGCTTAACTACATTACACAAAAGGTTTAGACGTTACTTGGCATCAGGCTGAAGACATTTCTCATCTGTACAAGTTGTTTTAAAGTTGGAGGTCAGATTTGTACGTCACAAGCACAACCATGCTATTCTCAAAGGACACTTTATTTAGTTTTCTACAATTAGATATACTTTCTTTTCTTTTCTTCGATCAGCTGAGAGATAAAATAAACTACACTTTCTGATTATGGATTTCTTGAAATATTCTCACATTTCCCTAAATAACATTTACCCTGCTGATTTTATGGAAACATGGCAACATACAGCCTACCAACAGTACCCCCCTCCACCAAAATGAAAATGAACACTGCCAATTTACCTTATAATACCTCAAGTTTGGGGTAGCGGACAAGCTCTACAGGAAGCCATGTAGCAGAGAGCAAAAATACACTTTTTCTGACAAAAACACATAATTGGGCTGTCAATGTATCTGATAACTCTTTTCTGAGAGGCATCACTCATTAGGTTATATAACATATACATAAGCCTTTCATGACTAATATAAACATACATAAACATTTTAAAAAGCTGATTTCAATCCAAGAATGTCCTAAAGGCTGTTTTTCTAAATCTTTGTCTCTCAGAAAGTGTTAAAACAACCATAAAATGTTGAATTTAGTCTTTTTAAAGGTTTATATAGGTATAGTTGTCATGGACGCGTATGCATATTTTACTCTGTAAATATTTTTCCAATGTGTTAAAAATGCTTTTCATCTACTATAAATTTACTGTTTAAGAGATACAGTGTCTTGTGATTACAGCTGCAGTATCAGGTAATTCATTTGGTATGAATGATGTAAGGGTTTTAAATCCCAAGCTCTTACCTGACAACATAGATGAAGTTTGAAGATAAACAGGCTATGTGTGATTGTGCTCAAGGGATATTTTTTTCATGTTTCAAGTGTAATGGGGTAAAATGTTATGCATGGTTAAATATCACAGCTTTAACTCTGATAACAACTAGCTGATCAACAGTGAATAGATTGAGGATCTTCTAGTGCAAGTGAATTCAGTACATCATTAGAGCAGGTTTTTAAAAATTATGATTATTCCACAATGTTTAGGACACTGTTAAGCACAGTGGAGGTCATATGATCTGTGGGACTTTTGAAAAATGAATATAAAACTAAACTACACACTATCCAACAGATGGAGCATGCATCAGCAACGTGATTTTTCATTTGGGGAGTTGTGTGGAGGTGTGACTGCTGCTTTGACCTGCTGCTTAGCATATATTCTCAATTTCATGGCAAGTAACTATCAAACTATGCTAAGGTAAACCAGTGTATTCTGGATTAGTTTTTACAATACTAATGAGACCAGTAATTTGATGGATGAATGTAGAAAAAAGGTGAAAAACCTATTTGAAATGACGGTTCAGTTAAATTATACATCAACATTATAGATAACAAATTAAAGGGCACACTCGTGAAAAATAAGTACATCCCATAGACATTATAAGTAGCAAATAAAGTATGTTGCTATCATTCCATCTATTTTTCAGTCACCTTGATTACTTAAACTTTAAAAGGCTACATACATAAGAATTTCATAACACATGGGTAAGTACTGAATAACAATTATAAAGAAATATTTTAGTTTTTATAAACAGCTTATACCTATAATCGCAAGATGATTAAAGATAAACAGCATTCTGATAAATGGTATTCTTAACTAGGCCACTGCCATATGAGCGTTACTTGGTATCGATGCTACATAACACTGTTGAAAATGCAGCAAATTTTTAAGGCACCTAATGTCAAGACAATGTAATGTACTTTTTCACACATCTTATGCTATCTCATGATTACTTATGACAGCATAGGGTGTTCATAAAAACTTTTATAAATATTTAATTTGATATTAAATACATGCTAATAAAGTTCCTATGAATGTTATCTTCAAATAAGGTTTACCAAATTTTGGTCAAATTATCCTTTTAAGACTGTGAGTGGTTTCTATCCACCAGATTGTCTTTTCTTTCCCCAGACACAATGTATAGACAATGCAATTTATAGA
Organism: Arnoldichthys spilopterus; assembly: GCA_037974385.1. Classification (NCBI taxonomy): domain Eukaryota; kingdom Metazoa; phylum Chordata; class Actinopteri; order Characiformes; family Lepidarchidae; genus Arnoldichthys; species Arnoldichthys spilopterus. The sequence continues at coordinate 14,288,309 of JBBPDA010000013.1, read as the reverse complement.
CAATTATATATAAATAAAGACAATCAGAATACCATAAACTATAAAGAAAAGTAATAATATGGAAGGTCATAGTTTTTACATTCTATATCGGCTACTCTGTGTGTTTTCATGTCTGTGTGACAGTTTGGCAGAGACTGTGTGTGTATGTGAGAGAAAGGGATTATGTGTGGGGTTGAAAGCTGGGGAGTCGTGTGCTCAGGTGTCCAGAGGAGAGTCGTCCACATCAGATACAGGACTGTGAGCGAGGAAGGATGAGAGTAAGGTGCATGGAGTAAAAGTGCAGTAAGAGGAAGTAGGACAAGAATGTGACACATTGAAATCACACAGAGAGGAAAGTGAGGGAATTTGTGCTCCATTTATTGGAAACAGGACAGACACAGTGATGTCATCACAGAATGATATAGAAGAGTGGCACTGAAATCTTAAAGCAGTGTGCTAAGTGCCAGGGAAGTGGTGCTATACCCTATGCAATGTAAAGGAGGTGCAGGAAGTCATAATTGAAAAGTGAGAGGATGTGATGTTATAATTACCATGCAGTGATTTATTAATGTGTGATGAAACAACAAAAAACATGTACACACATAGCTAACTATAACTGGTACAGCAAGATGAATCCCATTACTTGGAGCATCAGTTTTCCCTTCAGATCAGGGCTTTAATGGATTCTTGAACAAATCAGTGCTGCAGTTTTTTCCCAAAAAAGCAACAACACACACAAACACACAAACACAACAAATGCTAGAACTAAAGTGTGGCCCTAGTCCAGAGTTAGACAACAGAACATAACAGATGTCATTAAAAGCATTATTGGCTAATGTTATTAGAGGAACTGGGGAAATGCCACCAGGACGAGTTTCCTGGGTTCAAAGGCCAACATTTTTGTTTGGATTTAAGGTAATTAGCCATAAGACATGGGATAGAATCAAAAGGAGTCTAAGTGGTATTAAATTAAAAACTGGAAACATCCTCCAACTACCCCATAAATATGATTGAATATACACTGTACTGATTCTCCATTTGTAAAACTGGGGTACTACTGAGGTGGTCTGATAAAAGATTGGACAGGAACAAAACTATACCTTCTTTTTAGCACCATTCTGTTACTTCTCCCCTCAAAGCATTTGAAAATTGTGTTTTAATGAGGGGTTATTTGTCTTGTTTACTTGGTAGAATATTCTTGTTGCTAGATGCTCAATACCTAATTCCCAACAGTACAATCAGTTAAACCTTTTTGTTTTTTGTTTTTGTACATATTTACTTTTTAAATCACAATCCTGGTTCTGTTAATCATTTTCTACTTTTTCTTGCCAGGCTCATCGTCAGGGATGAACACACTTACAGTGAAGTCGCCGCTCTCCGTGCCATACTTGTTCTTGACCAGAATGCTGTATTTGCCTGAGTCGCTGGTGTTGACGGTGGTGATGGTAAAACTAGCGAACTTGCCAGACTCAAACTTGAGGATGTAATGATCATCCGACACCATCTCTCTTTCATTCTTAAGCCATGTCACCTCTGGCACAGGGTCACCCCAGATGTTACATGTCAGGTTTAGTGCCTGGAGCAGAACAGGTGAAGGCAGAGATGTTTACAAATCAAATAGGCAATTATTGTCTTTTTTCAGGGAAATAAATACTAGAAAATTAAAGGTTCATAGAAAGTCATGGATCAACTAAGCATTTACATGGATTAATGTAGATATAAAAATGCATATTCCCCAGGTGTGTAAAACCCATGTGCCACTTAATACAACTAGATGGCATCTACATAAGCTGTAAAAAATTCTTTAACCTATATTTGCAACTACAAAAGGTTTATTCCAATAACTGTCAATTATCATAAAGACTGCTTTTGTCCAGTTTGATGACTGGTCACCCCAACAAGTGTTATGCTAACTGTCACTTACAGAAATGTTTTTATATATGTCTGTATAGGTTTATGTCAGTTACTATGAAAGGCATATGTTGTATTGTTTTATAGATGCTGTAAAGTATTACTCTCATACATGCACAACTTACTTACTAATTAATTTAATTGTCAGGCTACAAGATCTGGCCAAACACTAGCACTGCAGTTGTCACGAGTTACAAGTTGCAGTCACAGATTAGAAAACACTATATGGACCATTACATGGTCTGCATCATTATATAAATAAAATGATTTTATATATTTATATCAGTAAAACAGTAATATAAGTTATATCAGTAATGTTACTAAGGCTTATTTGGATACTGTAGCCTTCTGATGTCAGCAAATGATTACATTGAAATGATATATTGAAATACTAAATTAAATTGTGCAGTCCTAATCCCAGTGTTGTAAGAGTGGGGTACCTTGCCCTCCTGGATGGTAACTACATCAGGCAGACCTCCTGCCACACGAGCACGATCTGAAGAAAGAGAAACATTTTGTAAATGTGTGTGACTTCAAATGTGTGTATATGTGTTTGCAAGTGCTAACTTATGGACGTACATATAAAAATGTGTATAAAGGTCAAATTACATGTTTAACTGAAAATAAGTACACACATTAATGCACAATTACTGTTTATTTGGCTCAATGTAATATATTGGGGAAAATACAAAATACAATGTGGACTGTGCAGTATTTCATATGGCCACATTTAAGTTTGTTCCCTGTAGATGTGTTATTAGTACTAACTATATAATAGAACTTATTTTCACTTCAGCCATTAAACCAACCATGTAATTTGACTTAGTACTCCAGCTGTACTCCAGTCTTGTGCATGCTGTAACAACTGTACATGAGCTGTACATGTATGTGTTTACTCACTTCTTTCTGCAACGGCTGCAGCTCTGAAAGCAAGAAGAAACAAATCAGGAGAAAAGCAGTAGAGGATAAGTTGTTGAAGTATCAAATGGTTAAGTGTTCACACCTATAGTGTAAATGTGCAGTACCAACTGATACCACTACATTCATGGACTTACTTGAGTCTCTGAAACTCGGCATAGGCATCGTCATATGCTGAAAATATGAAAAGAGAAACGTACTGTTTCAGTGGTGTCTTTTGCCAATTCACCTATGGCAATGTGTGTGTGTGTGTGTGTGTGTGTGTGTGTTTACCTTGTCCAGACAACTCTACTGTTCTCCTCAATCCGCCTTTCCCGTCAAAGAACTCAATGGCATATTTGCCCTTGTCTTTCTCTGTTGGCTCAGAAATCTGCAACCACAGCTGCTCTCCCACCACACCACTCGTAATGCGATCAGTAAACGTAATAGCAGCATCTCTGAATAAGAGAGTGTGTTAATACACACACAGTCAGACGCTGTACAGCCACAGTACACCAATTAAAACACCCAGAAAAGACCAATACTCCTCAGCCACACATAGATTTTTTCTTTCCTAAACACACACACTTACTTGTGGTGCCAAGTAACGTGAAGTTCATCGTTGTAAAAGCTGACGAAGGTGTAGAGGCGGATGCCCTGTTCTGTGCTCTGGATCTTCAGTGGAGTGGAGGAGTTTGCTGTACAAACACCACCAATAATGTAGTTCACTCAGAATGACTGTTTTACATGCTAGTATATCATTAAGCCATTTTAAGGTATTCAGAAGACAAGGAGAATACAATGCAATGGATGTAATTACATGTTTCTACTGGTTTTTAATATAAGCTAATTTTATTGTTTGTTTTTTTTTACACTGATGTCTGATTACTTTAATTTTTTTAATTATTTTTTGTTGTACACTCATGCACGTTTGGGTGCCAAAGTCATATTTGTTTTGTTGATTTTATGACAATAAGTAAAATAAAAGTGTCTTTCCTCACACAAGTGAGGAATATAATTGTGAGTAGGTGAAAAAATATTATGATTCAGAAATACTCATGAAAGTATCAAGAAATCTTTATAAAAAAAAGCAAGTTACTGCCCAACTTAGCTGATGAATATTTATCTTTTTTAGATGCATTAAAGGCCCATGTAAAAAAAAATCCTATTTTAATTTTTTTTATTGTAAGACATAAAACACTGTTAAATAGACTTTAAATCAGCCTGTTGTGAATACATTTCTTTAGTGATGTCAGTGCATTTATGCATATCCACCTCTACAGCCTACAGCAGTTTTAGCCTTGCCGGTTCATGTTATAAATGATATTTCAGTGTGTACTGCTTTCTAAACTAAGCATACTTTAGAGCAGCCAATCAGAAGAGATATGATTTACATATGTCTAATCTACTGCCCTGTTAAAAAGAAATAAACTGCCTTACCAATAACACTGAAGACTTGGTTCATCAGGTCCTTGAATCCTATAGATTTGAGCAAAGAAATATGCTGGTTACTTTTATGTTGTTTATATCAGAATTACAAAGAGCTACAGAGGGAGAAAGAGATGAGTCACCTTGGTCAGTCAGGTTAAGTGTGGATTTGTCTTTTCCTCTGTCATCCTTCACAATCATTTCATACACACCTGCATCCTTCTTAGAGATCTACCAAGCACACACAAGAGCACAGTTATATTTCAAACAAAAAAGTCATGTTTAATCTAACAAAGGAAAACAGACCGGAAAAGCCAGGCTTTTCTCCCTGCGAGAGATGCTGCAGGACACTATAGATAGACGGAAAGCAAAAAAGCACAAGAATGTGCAAAACAACAGTGTGCAGACAAAACGGAGATGATACTACTGAAAGAATGCAAAAGACAGACAAATAAAGGTGACAGAAGGGACAAATCAATGTAGTTACTCATGGAGTGATAAAAAACTACAAAACAGAAAGAGATATGAAGTTCAAAGCACATCCAGTATTATCAAATGATTTCAAATGAGTCATTTGATACGGTCTAGAAAGAGTGTAAGAGTGACGGCGAGCGAGCAAGATATAACATTCTCAGGCAAAGTGACTGGCCATATGACTCAGTTTGAATAATGACTAATGATCCAGACTTTGAGCTTCTTCCAGACTGTGTCATCATTCACTGCTGTGTTGCTTTGCTGTGAATTAAATATACAGTGTGAACACATTTAAAGCATACTTGTAATACATGGACACACTGATATACTCTTTTATACTCAAAAGCATGGATTAACATTCAGTTAGTACATCTGTATTTAAAAAAATCTTTACATTTACATTTTTGACATTTCCTGTTATTTAAACAAAGTCAGAAGTTTAGACCTGATTCAGCCACTATACAGTGACAGTAATAACTTGACTTTTATGGGAAAACAGAACATGAATTGCTTGCTTAAAGTGAAAGCACTGCTATACAGTAAATTCATTATGTTGCTCTTAGTCCAACAAAAAGAAACTTTAACATTACATACAGTGCACTCCAGAACAATTAGCACCCTTGCTAAAGATTGACTCAAAAGTACTTATTCTGACATAGCCTAAGAATAAATAAAGTATCAGGGAAATTAAAACTCCCTTTACACTTACTTTCACCACATGAAATCGAAGTTTTGAAGTTGGAGTTCAGTTTCATGTGCCGCAGTCAGCCTTAGTACACGCACAAACACTATTCTTAAATCCAAATTTAATCATCCTGGTAAGTGTGCATGACATTTCTCTGCTGATATTTTGGTTGTTTTGGTTTTGTGTGTATGTGTGTGTGTGTGTGTGTGTGTGTGTGTGAGTGAGTGAGAGTGAGTGAGTGTGTGTTTTGCA
>JBBPDA010000013.1:14220711-14261815 GCA_037974385.1 Arnoldichthys spilopterus | reverse complement strand
GAGAGAGAGAGAGAGAGAAAGAGAGAGAGAGAGAGAGAGAGAGAGAGAGAGAGAGAGAAAGAGAGAGAAAGAGAGAGTAGAACCAATAGAGGTTGGTGTCATTTTTTAAATAAGTTTGGTAATCTGCTAATAGGCTTGGGTAATGAAATTTATTAGAGTAGCAGTCAAAAGTCTAGACACTCTGATTCTCCATGTATTTCCACATTAATAACAATAAAAGAACTATTAAGAAGCACATATGAAATTATAAAGAGATTATTATTCTTCATAAATCCTTTCCCAATCCCCACCATTTTCCCTCATGCAGCTCTTTGCATAGAGAAGTAGCTTCATGAGGAGTCAAAAGGTGCTTTGCCTACAGACTTGAAGAAGACACCCTATGCTGGCTGTTTGTGTAATTTTGTGTGGGCTTGTAGTTCTTTTTTTAGATTATTTTTTAAAAACTCACAGTCTTGTTTTATCATATTTTAGAGGAAAGCTGAAGGCTCTTATAAAGGGGTTGTATGATCATACAGTTACATGCATAAGTTTGGCTGCCCACGGTCAAATTTTGTTGGAACTGAAAATAATACCGAGAACTCTCACCTGCATATTTTAATTTATAATCATTGCTGGTTTGCTGAATTATTTAAAAAACAATAAAATGGGTTTGTTCCTCATTCCTAACAGAAATGTTCAAACCTTTGCTTACAACTGTAGTATGATGATACTAATACTTTGCCAACCTGTCAACAAAATAGCCCAAAATGGAGCTGCCTCCATCCACAGCAGGCTGCTTCCAGGTAACGATGACATAGTCTTTATTAGCCTCCTGACAACACACATCTAGAGGAGCGCCAGGTGCTCCTGCCACCTCTGCATCGGAATCTAAAACACAGTCAAAGACACAAATGTGGTTAACACTGAGCTGTCACACATTCATTTATTTTCCAGTTTGAGCCTTATAAACACCCTAAATGCTTTAATTACTAAAAATACACCAGAACACTGTGGGCTGCTGAATTCAGTGTACTGTGTAAAGTGTGTGAGATTATGAGATTTAAGTGGACATTACTCAAGGGGGTTCTTGCTGCTGCTTAACTTGAGCTGTTCCACCCGCACAGCCAGAGGAGATAGAGACAAAATTAGAATGAAACATGAGACTGAGGGGTCCCTCAAAGACACACACCCACATACACACAAATATAGACACACTGTCTAACAGTCCACACTTAGTTCATTTTTAATACTCTTCATTCTTTTAATGCACTATTACATTATGATGTTATCATATCTTTAACTTCCCAGAACTAATCATTCAAGCTTTCAAGGAAATGAATTAAACCCTGACATCTACAGTCATGGAAACAAAGTCAGGGCAAGACTGCTTTAATCTGGTATGCTGGACTTGCATAAGGTCATGCAGCTTAGTGGGAGTCAGACAGCAACAAAAGGCCTGCCATCAGTTTTTCCACAGCTGCCTGAGCCACTGTACGTGTGATATGTGTGTGTTTGTGTGCGTGTGTGCTATCTGCATAACCTAAATTTGAATCTATTGTGAGTTGGGTTGTAAATCTCACGTTTCATCATGTTTCCATCCTACATTGATTGTTTTAGCCTATGATCGGATAAATTTCAATACTTTAAAATTTGCAGCGATGCAATTCAGTTCGATAGTGAGTTCTGAAGTCAGTATGAAATATAAAATTAAACACAATCTGCTTCATTTCCATGAACTCACATGAATTGTATAATTAACCCTTAAATACAGCATTGTTGTCATAAGCAAAACAACTTCTCAGTACAAAAACTGCACATAGTAAAATTAAGTAATTGTGGAATATAAATATGTAAATAAATATTAATAACAATCATACATGCTTAATATCATACCATACTTAATATTTATGTTTTGTAATACTGTGATATTGAGTCACACTGTTCATGAGTTTTATATTTACTGTAAGGGCATGCCCATGGTTGATTTCAATCTTTTTTGAGTTCTGTGACAATTTTTCTTTAGTGTTTAACTGTACTTTGTGGAGTTGTAGCACTTACTGATTCTAATATTTTGGTTTTGGGGGCAGTAGAATTATAGGACAGAGTAAGACTGAACCCTGTGCACCACTGTCCTTCGGTTTAGGCCTTACCTCTGACAAAGACATAGGCAGAATGTGTCTCATAGCCAGACTTGGTGGTGACACGAAGCGTGTAGAGCCCCTCATCCTCTTTGTTGAGGTGCGTGAGTGTGAGGGTGGCTCTGTCTCCACTCCAGTGCATTTGAACCCATTTGGATGGAACAAGCAACTTATCTAACACACACAAAGCATAATTTAGGACAAATTTATACACTACTTTTGCACTGTTTATTTATTCAATGTGTGTTAAATGTGCAAATCTCAAGAAAGTTCCTATTATTTTTAAAAAAAAACTTCTAAAACTATGTAAATGCAGGACACCACAATTTCACAATAATTTTAAATATTGATATCACAAAAGGATACAGTATTAAATTATCCTTTTTAGAAATTACTGATAAACACAGATTAGTGATTCTCTGTCATAGAGTTTCCCATTCTCCAAATACATTTGATTCCAAACACAAACAAAAAACTAATAAACAAAACCTTTCCTAGCTTATGTAATTGTATTACAGCAAAGAAGGTGCTTAGGTGCTAGTGCTTAGAGACTTGCCCTTGTGAACAAAAGGTTGCAGGTTTAAGTATTAACCTTGGTTACCAGTGTGGTACCCTTGAGAAAGGTACCATCCCACTACAGTGCTTTTCATAGCTTCCTGCTGTTCCATGCGTGATTGTTTGATAGATTAAATGCATTGGTCACATTTTGTTGTAGTGCACTCTGAGTGCGATCAAATTTATTCACAATGAGAAATAGTCACTTTCACAAGACACTACAAAATGCCGTGCAGGACCACGGTTGTGAACCAATTATGTAGTTGACTGTTGCTGTGGGTGTAACAAGACATTTAAGTGATCCAACAAAAATGATAAAAAACATAACTGAAGTGAGATCAAAGAGCAAACTTCATCAGATAAAACTGTTGTTGTTTTTTTAAATAATTGCTGTCAAAATCAATAATTTACAATATATCACAGTATGCCACAGCAAATTCTTATCAAGTTATACGTATGCAAGGAGTCCAGGGAGAGGTGCCACCACCTGGTGGTCGGGGTCCGTCACACCAGACGTGGCTGCCACGCCCAGCCTCGCACAGGTGGCGTGGATGAAGGGACTAATCAGAGACATTACTTAAGCTCGCACCCAACACTAGGGGGGTGCGAAGCCTACTGTCTGTTCCACCAGCAGTATTCTAAGCCTTGTATTTCATAGTTGACCCTTGTGTATTTTCCATAGTCTTAGTATCCATAGCTCTTAGTTGTGTACCAACCTTAGCTCATTCTCTTAGACCATAGCCTTAGCCTTAGCCCTCATACCCATTTGCTCCCATTTGACTGTTTTTGACTCTGCCTTTCTGCCTGATGGACTTACCTGTTTGCATAATGCAAATAAAAGGTGTCATTGAGATTGCAATTGTACTAATTAGAGTACTAATAGAGTAATAGAATGTTTTGCTTCAAGTATAATATGTATATAAATATTATAGTGGTCAATGTGAGGTCATCTAAAGTCCTTGCAGACTTTAGGACAAGGTGTTTCCAATCCCAGTCATGGGGACTCCATGCTATGCACAATTTTATTCTGTCTCTCACCTTGCACACCTTACTTAATATATAATTAGCATGCTCTTCAGGTGTGTAAGAAGCACGAATTGCATCATGGAAATAATGTTGATCATGTAATAGCAATAGTTGATGTGTTTTTAATATTTTATGCAGCTATGAATAATATCACTGTATATCACACATGGCAATAAATTACATTTACCACAGTCACCATATGCAGCAACAGAAATAGAATATAGTAATTTTTCCATCTTGTACAGCCTTAGAGCTCTAGATGAATGTGTTTGATTTGTCTTGTTTACTCACCATCTCTGTACCACTCAATCTCAGGCTGGAAGCGCTGCAGTGTAGGGTAGATGATGACAGAGCAGCCCAGACTCATGGTCTCCCCCTCTTGACCAAATGACACGCCAAATTTCTCCACAATATGTGTTTCAAAGGTCACACCATACTCAAGACAGGGATCTGAGACACAAAAAGAATAATTCGACTCATTTACACTGAACCACTGTGTTGCATGGGTAAAAGGACAAAACAGGATGAAATGGGACAACTGAAGGGTTACTGGACACATTGCAAATGACAGGTGCCACTGCTATAAGGGCCACAAGAAAGAGAATCATAGAGCACATAGGTGGCATGTTATTTTGGACATATGCCAAAAATTAAGGCTGAAATACAATATATTGATTGGAATGGGGAGGTAATATAGTTTAAGAGATTACTGATGAGGCCAGTCATTTTAATCCAGTACAAATCTGCAATGTTGGCAGTTTTTAAAGAATGATTAAAAATTTCAGGCTAAACAACCTGATGGAATGTGGAGCTCCCTAATTAATACTACTCCTCTTTGAACTGAACACATACGAATATTGCTACGTGAGGTATCACAGTCAAATGCTTTAAAAATTACATTGCAGAACCCCTTCACAACTTATTCAGCTTTAATAGTACTTGAGATGCACATTATAATTTTGCTAACATTAAAAAACTTCAAGAAATACACTGGAGGCACTGTAACATCCTGGGACTATGTGGTCTGTCACCCCAGCTAAACTGTTGTAGATTGAAATTGAGTTCTCAAGTAACTCCCAGTTCAGAAAGACTCGACTAAGACAATGTGACCATGCACTGACAAATGTTCTGAGCCCAGACAAAAATATGAAAGAACATAAAAATCTTCAGTCAGGTTACCTTTCGACCATTAGCAAGCTAGCATTAATCATGTATGCATTGCACTGACAGCCCTACTGTCTCACAGAGATTCAAAGCATAGGAATGTACAAATGAATGCAAATGGATTTTTGACAGAAATTAAATGTTAATAGTAGCAACTTACGGGGTCTGGGAGCTGGAAGAGACTCTTCAACATCACCTTTGAACCCTGAACAACAAAAACAGCCTATGGTTAGTTTAGCAATTTTAAAAGATTGCATTAGGTACTTGCTTTTATTGCCTAATGAGAAAATAAATGTAATTACACAAGTTTTTTTTTTACTATTACACAAGTAGTGCTTAATTACTAAATGATTAAACCAATAGTTCAATTAGGTCTACAAGACAGTCTACTTCAGTCGTACCACGGTTTAGGAAAAAGGCTTATTTCTGACATACTTTTGATAATGTGGTCATATGCAAAATTTAGGCCACACCTAGTCCAATGGTTTTAATGCACAATTACTGTTTTGTTGCAAAATTACTGGAATTATTTAAATTACGTTTTTTCCCAACATGTACAACTCAGCAAATAAAAAAAGAGCATTAATACAAGCCAAACATGCCGGATTCCCGTACAGAGTGTGTTAACTTGCATCCTCTTAGACAATTACAAACACATGTAATTTGAATGTACCAGGGGTTTTCAGTCTTTTACATGATTGTATTACATGAAAGTATGAATTTTATAAGACCATCTGAGTTTTGATTTCTATATATTTATTTTTATTTTCACTTGCCAAGACATCAACTTTGCAACACCTGGTTTTACTTAAGGATATAATAAATGAATTATTGTTCACATACTTTTGACCACGACAGAAGCAAAAGCAGAAAGCTCTCCCTTGCTGTTCATGGCTGACACGCGATACTGGGCCGTGTCATCAAAGTCACACCTGAAATGGCAAAGGGACATGTGACCACATACTGACTCACATGGGCCTCACACACACACACACATACCCTGTCATGCATGCACTGTAAATCAGTAAGAACTGTGTATGCATGCCTTGCGTCTGTACAGAGTTCAGAAGTTCCAAAACTGAAATTCTGTGGGACAGAAATAGACTCCAGGCAGTGATATCATCAGCATCAATGGCAGATTGCTTTGCCTGCACTGTAATCCATCTTGTAAGCCTATGCCCCATGGTTAACTCTACTTTACTGAGAATTTTACATCAATAAAGCTGAACATTTAACATCAGTATGAGTCAACATAGCATAGCATAATTCCATAATAAGAGACAACCTTGTGTGTATTTTTAAACGGTGTGATTTCCCAAGTGTGTGTGTATGTGTGGTGTGAGAGGCAGAGAGATACAAAGGTTAAGAGGGAAGGAATGCCAGTGATGCATGGCTTTTTTTAGATGCTCCCTTTGTTATGGAGAGACTGGCCAAGGAAGGCCTAGATCAAGTGTCAGTATGGGCCAAACAATATAATCTGTGTAGTCCTGTGGTTATAGTGTTTTGGTTATAGCTGGAGGCCCTATCTGGTTTGCGTAAACTCCCAGGTGGGTTCAGAATAGGTGGACTCACTCCTGCTACACAAGAGTCATTCCCTTTTCCCGCTAGCCCAGGAGCCTGTTCTTAAAACACAACATCAGCTTACAGAAGGACTCCACCATACCAGGGCCCCAATGCGGCGAGCATGGGCAGAACAGTTAGGCTATCCCATTGGCCATCCGGCAGGATGGTAATGCCAGCCTTGGGTCCTCAGGAATTGACATTAAAGGGAGAGTCCTGTAAAGGGCAACGCCTGGGCGGGTTGGCAGGGGTCAGTTGAGAGCCCTGTTTTTGGTTGTCCAAAGGGCAGGGTGGAGGCCTTGTAACTGGTGGCAGGTGCAGCTGGAAAGGTGCCATGGCTACACCGGACTCTAATCGGGGAAGCGATAAATGGCTCTTGGGTTTTTCCATGAGTCCTTCTCCCTTTTACCCCTACACCCTAACTCGAGTCCGCCTGTGAGCCATGATAGCAGTACAGATAGACAGAAGACCTCTTTCACCTGGTTCCCTAACGTGTGCGCAGGCGGCATGAGTGGGCAGGGGTCCTGCACATGGGTCCCGTTCTGAAAACCCTGTGTCTGTGCCCGTGTTTTTTGAATTTAGAGTTAGTGCAAGGTGAAGTTCTATGGTGTTTCTCAAGTATGAAGTTATGGGGGACCATCATTCATTATAATAAGTCCATCATGAGTATATCATTATAAATATATACATAATTAGTGTTTGTGTGCATGCCTATGTGTGTGCACACATGTCTGTGTGTACCTATTGATTTCCAGGGAGTGGACATTGTAGCTGTTCTCCAGCTTGTACTTTCCTGGGTGAGCCATGGGGTCAATGCTAACATTGTTCTTATACCTAAAAGTAGATAAAGAAGGCAACAGAGGAAGAATCAAGACAGAAAAGGAAAGTAAGCAAAAGACAGAGACACATGTGGTAATGCTGAGAACAAGACCATACTAGAAACAAAATGTATTCTTTAACATGGTTACTACTAAGGTTTTGGCAGAGGATGTACATTTATTGTTTTTATATAGATAACAATATGCTATTGACAATAGTGTATATCATTAGTTAAGGCAGAATCACCCATCTTAAATAAATATTTTTAATTAACTAGTTCAAACTGCTATAAACCTGTTCGAACTACTTTAAAATCTGTTCAGATTACTTTAAAACCTGTTCAAACAGCTTTAAAACCTGTTCAAATTGCTTCAAAACCAGTTCAGATAGCATGTTACCATGTAGTTTCTTAGGCTGTCGTTCTTTGCAGCATAAATCAGCCATGTAGTTTCAGCACAAAAATGTCTACAACTAGGTAAGGGAAAATGTGTTAAAAAAAAAAACCTTTTTCAGCTAACTACTGCTAATTGATATGCAAATGTGCATATGTAACTTGCATTTAATTTGGTGTATGTGTGTGTGTGCGTGTGTGCACTCACCACACCACCCGAGGCTCGGGCCATCCTGTAATGGTGCAGTGGAGCCGCACACTCTGTTTCTCCCACACAGTGTGTGAGCGAGGCTTGATCACAAACTCCGGTGGATGCATTAGGCTATCCTCGTTCAGGCGCTTGTGGTACTCTTCGTTGTCATGAATCTGGAGGCAAGCATTCACACACAGCCTTCACATACAGCCTTCACATACAGCTGAAACAGCGCTTATAAAAGTGTACGTGTTTCTTTCATGAGTCATAGAACATGCTAATTGCATAACCCGCATAACAGTCAATGCCATTTGACACATCCAAGATGCACAGTTCATATTCATATCCTTGGTACTCAATCCTCATGCATCCTAGGCATCCTATATGCTTGCCTATATGTGTAGGTATGGCACTACTGCAATGACTAAGCTTTGTCTTCATAGAACCTAGCACAGTTCACACAGCAGCGTTTAGTGTGTGTGATAGTGTGCATGTGTGTGTGTGTGTGTATGGTTTTTTCTGTCCAGTAGGTTGGCTGAAACCAGATTCTCCTTTGGCCTTCCCTCGGCAGTTAACATTTGCTCCACTGACAGTATCACTCACACAAAATTAACACAACACAATCCAGAGACATGAAAACACTGCTGCTGTGTCTTAAGAAACAAGAGTGACCGCAGGAATCTGGCAGCAGGACAACATGGCCTTTTGGCACCAGTCTGAATGAGTTGTGGTAAACACTTAACTCTCACTCACTCACTCTCTCTCTCTCTCTCTCTCTCTCTCTCTCACACACACACACACACTCTCTCTCTCTCTCTCTCTCTCTCTCTCTCTCTCTCTCTCTCTCTCTCTCTCTCTCTCTCTCTCTCTCTCACACACACACACACAGTAGTTTGCCTTTTCATTAAGCGTAATACAGTATGAAATACAGTAGATTTAATGTACTTCTGAAGGAAATAACCTTAATATAATAACCTTATTTATTGACAATCATGTTCTTTTTACCTTTTGCACAAATATTATTGCATTAATTTATTCATTAAATATATATAGTTATTATACAATATTAATACAAAATTTTGGGTAACACTTTACTGGTAACTCTGCAACATAATCATACCATGAATATGGGACATTTGTTGTCATGACAGAAGTTCATTAATATATAAGTGTCATGTTACCGCTACAAGTAACTAGTCATGACAGATACTATAATGTCTGACATTATGACATTAAATTAGCAGGTGACATAACTGTCATGACAGCAAGCATAGTATCTGTCATGGCAGTTACTGCTAATGTTAATAGGCCTGGCCACAGTGGCCCTGTTAGTATCTTGAAAAATTAGGGGCTACACTTTTACAGTAAAGCAGTGGGGCCAAAAATTTAGTGCATGATCGGAATGACATATTTAGATCAGTATTGCATTATTATTATTATTATTATTATTATTATTATTATTATTATATGGGGCTGTTTATAAAACATTCGAGGCTGGAGATTTGAAGGCCCAGGCTAACAATGCCCATAGCTGGCCAAAATATGATTTCTTTAGTTGGTACAAAGAATCAAATATTGTTCTCACCCCTGTTTAATTTTTAAATATAAAATAATATTTATGTGTTCATTTGCTCATTTTTTAGTTAATTTTAAAATGAAATATTCCAGTTTTTGATTTTTTACAGATGTATACATCCCTTTTTTGCAAAAATGCTGAAACAAATTTAAAACATTATGCTATAAATTAACATTCAAGTTAGGAGACAAAACTCTGACTGCATATTTGCTGATAGCAGCGATGAAAACAAAAATATACATCTCTTCAAATATTTATTTAGTGACAGATTTTTAGGGTCAGTTTAGCAGTTTCTGTTCCATTGCTGCTGTAATGCTTAGGTTCATTGCTACCATCTTGCTGGATTTTTTCTGTTCCACCTTAAATGGAGCAGCAGTCAGAATGTTTTTCTAGAAGAAGCTTTAATGTAAAGCAGAACTGAAAATAAAAAGTCAACTTCACCCATATATATTATACTGAGTGCAGTAACTTTCTCAAGTAACTTGGCAATTTATCTGAATACAAAATATGGAAACAAATATCAACATAATGAAGAAATAGTCGAATATTCAAATTATTTGTGACATATATATCAACGGGCATATCTATCAAAACAACTTGTCACAGCATATGACATCTGTCATGATATTTATTGGTTATTTCAGTGTTGTGTGGCAGGGTACAACATTTCTGAATTCCTTTGTTTTCAAACCTTTTTATATACTTTAAAATGTTTAGAGGTCTATTAAAGTATTCCACCAACACACTTGATTTAAACTAATGAAGAATTACTTAACACTTAAATTTAAAATATATATTCACCAGCAGTGGACTGTTTGTATGAATGTTTATTAGTATATATCCTAAGATTTCAATATTTTTCTGTGCAACTACACCTGCCAAAAGAGATTTACATCTGATTTTCTCATCTGACCTAAGACTTTTGCACAGTAATACAGTACATTTATGATAATTTCAATCAAAACATGACTAGGATTAGCACTGACCCTCTTGTTAAGGGAAATGCGTTCTGCCGACTCTCTCATGACAGTCCTGCGAGATTTGTGCTCCGTGCGCTCCATCTCCACCCCGCTGGTAAAGAGATCTCTGCGGGCCAGATAACTGGCACTCTCTTTAGCCCGCATGTCTTCAGTGTTCGACAGACCACTTGCAAGCTCCTGACTGGAGTGGTGGAGGTGGGGTAGGAATTGGGTATCATTATTAAAAATATGTCAAATTTCAAACACATACCCACACTCACATAAACATACATACATCACAGTGGACAAGCCATTGCAAAGTCAAACACAAATAGCTGGTGTTCCAGGTCTGGATTATGGATAATATTACAGACATTTAACATACTGTTACCTCTGATGTTATCATTTAGCCAAGGCATGTTTGGTAACAGAAGTATACTTCTTTTATCTGAGGATCGTCTTGTTGACTAAAAAGCACCATGTAAGTCGCTCTGGACAAGAGCGTCTGCCAAATGCTGAAAATCTAAATGTAAATGGATCGCAGGTTCAAATCCCAGCTCAGGTACCACTGAGGTACCCTTGAGCAAGGTGTCTTCCCACTATACTACTCCCTGTGTGCTGCTGATAGCTGCCCACTGGTCCATGTGTCAATGGGTTAAACGCACATTTTGCTGTGGTGCACTTTGTGTATTGGGGTTCACAATGACAAATAGTCACTTTTTCATAACTTTGCTGTTGCTGTGAGCAAGTAATGAAAGTTTATAACCAGTAATACAGTAATGTGTAAACTGTATTCTTAAGCCATATGTGCTTGGGTAATCTCAACTAAACTTCCTTATGTGGTTTCTGACACTTTGTCATACATACTATAATACATATATACAATGTATAAATAAGCAAAAGTAAAAACAGTAGTAGCAATCATCTTAAATGCCTAAGTCTGCCTGTATTTTTGCACTTTTTATAGATTTTTTATAGACAATTTGTCATACAATGTTTGAAATTGCATAAACAAGTTGAAATTACAGCTATATCTAATTTGAGGACTACAACTCAGAGTGATTTGAGGCAAGTTGAACTACATAGGGATGTAATTTACATGATCCAAACAAGATATTTGCCTCATAGCTCCAGCACCAACCAGCAACTTCAGATGTCAGACATGTCTTGGCTTATTAATGACTTTTTAACGGGGTAGATAATTAATTTTTTGGCAAAACATTCCTTTAAGTTTAGAGTAAAAAAAAAGAAATTTCAATATGAAAACCCCATCAACAATATCCTCCCATCATCATGACCATCCAGGGATCGTACCTTCCCCTGAAGATGGGCACCACATAGCCTATAATCTGGTTCTCTTTGTCCATGGCCAGGTATGTGGGCTTGGTTCTCTTTGCCAGAGGACTCAGCCCCACATCATCCACAGAAGTGAAGGTGGCAGCTCTGATGCTAAATTTACCACAACAAAGACATCACAAATATGAGTGAATATCTAACACATGAGGGAGATGGAAGCCAAAATTAGAGATTAGATAAATGAGAAAAGGAAGGAAAGTTTAGCATTGCTGATTAAAGATTATTAAAGATTAATAGGGATATCAACTAGGGATCCAGACAATCAAAGTAGATAAAAGTGGGTAAAAGTACTGAATGGTTCTCATCTATATTAAGATGTACTAAG
Organism: Arnoldichthys spilopterus; assembly: GCA_037974385.1. Taxonomy (NCBI): domain Eukaryota; kingdom Metazoa; phylum Chordata; class Actinopteri; order Characiformes; family Lepidarchidae; genus Arnoldichthys; species Arnoldichthys spilopterus. The sequence goes on along the minus strand of JBBPDA010000013.1, from coordinate 14,249,774 downwards.
CACACATACACACACACACACAAACTTATAAACAGACACAATTTGCAATCATAATCTAACCCTGAACTTGTAATGCGCAAGAGATGGTGTGAATTATTTTGACAAAAAAGAGAATTGCTGCAGAACATGAATACCGCTCTGTGGTTGGTCCACAAGCTCACATGGCACAGTAAATAATTATTTACTTGGACAGATTTGGATACTGTAGACTTTTTGCAATATGAGTACTGCACAGGCCAACATAGCAATTAACATATATTTTGTGCACACACATATACACACAACAACACACACACAACACACACAAACTAAGAATACACTGTGACCCTGACAAGTGGGTGTATTTATAACATGTAAAGAGGGAGACAGAGAGAATGAATGAGAAAGAGAGAGAGACAGACAGAGAGAGAAAGAGAGAGAGAGAGAGAGTGAGAGAGAGAGACAGAGAGAGACAGAGAGAGAAAAAAGGAAGTAATTGCCAAAATAACCCTGTATTAAAAAAACACAATCAGCTAAGAAACTGATACATACAATCTACATTTGGAAATTTAGCACACATCACTCTTGCTGGGGACTAACATAGTATTAGTGTCTGCATTCCAAACTGAAAGGCCTCATGTCAGCTGATACCTACATCCGTTTAAACATTTCAATACATTTATCACACTGGCCTTGACCATTCAAACACATTTCAAATACTGAAGTTTTTATATATTTTAAAATACAATGGATCATTTTCAGTGCTGAATGTTGCAGACTTAGCTATACCTTAAAAGATTTAACTACAGTATGTCCATAAAAACATAGTTTTAACAAAAAGATAAAAAGAAAAAAGTTTAAAATGTAACTTTTAATGTAAGATTTTCCACTAAATCGAATTGTCACTAGCCTCCCAGTTTAAATGACAAATCCATTTAGGTACTACTTCTATTATTAATGTTTCAGACAGATTCAAGATTTTTCAAGATTCAAAATTGGTTTATTTGTCACATACATAGTTATATTATATTATAATATTTTATATATTTTTTTAAAGTTACAAAGAAATTAACTAGCTAAATGTAAGTTATATATATAAAAAAATTAAAGAACAATAGAGAAGATAACACAGAAGAATCTGTAAACAGTAACTGTATGGTGTGGATACAGATCTATATAGATAAAAGACCTAATAGATTGCTATACATGCTGAAAGTGAAAAGTGACATGATTTTAAACATATACTTGAAACATAAATGGCAGTGTGTACCAGTGTTATTGATCAGTCCAGGCTGTTAAGACAGTTTTGACTGTGTGACCTGATTTAGGAGTCTTATAGGCAGAGACAGGTAGAGAGAGACACCTTGAAGATATTTATTAGTCCAATAAGAACACATAAACTGGGTGGAGCTACACGGGGAGAAGAGGTCATGAAACTGGGGACTGGGACATATAAAATAACATTATGTGAAATTATGATATATTTAATATCAGTTACTACTGCCTTGCTAGTTAACACAACATCAGAGCTATCATCTCTTCCAAAAATCTATGAAAGTGTATACTGTCACTTTTGGAACAAACCCCTTAGTGGCCCAACAGGGTGCACAGTAGTGCAAGATGTATAAAATGTGCATATATAACCTGCACTGTGCAACTCACCCAATGCCTCTGACGGCCATGATACCAACGGCATTGCAATGTGAGGTATCACAGTAGATGCAGTAAACTATGACAGTTTATTTTTGGACAGTGTCATCGAATCCATAGGTCGTGGGTGAAAGCTCAGTATTCACACTGTTTCAAACACCGACAGAGGGCGTTCATTTTAATCACACTGCAGTCAGAAGTGCAGCTATATTCGACTGTATAAACTTCTCTTAAGTATCTTAAGTGTCCCTCTTTTGTCTTCTGGAGCTGATCAGGGGAGTGTGTGACATGCTATCATTAAACATGATGTCTCCTAGAAGATGTAAATAAGCTGCTAAAGTCTATAATGATTGCAAGACATGTTAAGTCATGAGATATACAACACTCTGCTACTGAATATGACCAGTTTCCAGAGTCCAGCTGACAATCTAAATTTAACTGTTAAATACGTAATGTGGAAGGAGATACATATAGCCTTTCTGATGATCTAATGTTTTCAGCACTGTTGGTGTTTACTGGTGCTCTTAAGTTCAGCTGAGGATACAAGGGCTCTAACTAAATCCTTTACAAACGGTAACACAATCCAGTCCAAACTGTTAAACGGACAAATGTACAAAACCCTGAAGACTAATGACCAGCGCCAAACCACTACTGTAAGCAATGTATAACTGGATAGTCTCTTCAGAATCTTACATCTATAAATACACTGAGGGTGAGCAGTGTGAGTCTTTGTGTACTTTACAGCACCTGGTATGAGGCTGGGAACATGTAGTATGTGGATTCTGTCATTAAAAAAAAATACAGGAAGGACACATGTATCCAGTAAAACCTGGATCTGCACTTTATAATTTGAATGTTGAATAATTTGAATGTTCGATGTTTTAGTGTCCATTTGCACTAAATCTGCACTAAAACCACTAGGATTTGGATTAGCCTTAGTGTGAAAGATTTTCAGCCACACTAAACAATGTTCATATATTTAAACACAGCTTATACCTCACAGCCCAAACAGAGACCACTACAGCTACACCAATTCAAAATTAGACCAGAAGTAATCTTCGGTCAAGGTCAGCTAACCAAAGACTGAATGCTGTGAACAAATAGAACAAGCTGCTTGTAAACCACATACTCTCTTCCATTCTCAGCAGGCACATCCAAAGACATAACAAGAATTGGCAGTGCATGCAGGATTCACAGAGATTAAAGATAAAGTGTGATATGGTGGGAAAGAAGGAAGGAAAGAAGTTTTGGGCACTTGGTGAAAATGAGGTACTGGGTCAAGGGTGTTTTGGACCAAATGAGAAGTTAAAGGAAGGGTCAGGAGATGCAGGTATGACATGATAGGTTAAGCTGGCTCACTCCCCCTCCATGGCCACACCCTCTTACCCCTTGGTGGAGCTGCTGCTGCGGGCAGAGTATCTGCTGGAGCTCTGCTGGTAATGGCTGATGGCAGACTCCTTCTCCCGGCTACGATAGTCACGGTCATAATGACGGTGGTGCTTCTGGTAGAAGGGTATAGATCCAGACATGCTGCTCTTCTTAGCTCACTGCCTATAAGCCTTGGTTTGATGTTCTTTTACCCTGAAGTCTTACAAATGTCTACACACAGGTTAAAGAATTTTCATTAACATCCAATAACTCACAATTAAGTTTAATTTTCATGTTACATCTATATATTTATAGACTAAATGAAAGACTAATTAGGCTTCAAATACTTTTTTGCCTCATCATGTTAGTTGTAGCCTACAAATTGTATTTCACTCTGAAACTCTGACTTTTATTTTAGTCGTTATATATTAGTATACCTTTTATAGTACCTTTAATAATTTATTTTTCACATACTGTTAAGGACATATGTTACAAATACGTAGCATATAATGGTCAGAGACTGGGGAAATATCAGTTATCTATCACTATCTTTGCAGTTTTGACTGACTTTTTCATATTAGAAATAATTTATGTATGTTTGAATTTGAGGTGAATAATCTCTGCCATTTCTCTATAATCCTACAGGTGCCATGCTCTAAACTATGCATCCATTGGCAGACAGTCAGCATCCCATGTGGCAGGAGCAGTTATTTGCTAAATTTGTTTAGAAATAGCAACTATAGGGAATGGCATACCAGAGATATGTGCTGCTCTAATGTATGGAAGATTTCAGCTTTTTGTTATTTAAGTGGTAAAAAGGAGTTGGACATCAGCCATGCTGTATATAAACAGTGTCAAGCTAAAGTTAAGTACTGTGGTAATGTGTATCATATACAGGTCCATGTTGCTGGACTGACACTCCATGACAACAGAAAAGGTTTTGTTTTCACTTCTAATTTTAAAGTTCATATTTATACTGCAGTTAAATAGCATTTATTTATAACTGGCTGCATTCTATTAATCATGTTGAGTTCAGCTGCTGAATAAAGCTTTCAAGGGATAAAACTTTATTAGATATGACTCAGCTTTTTTAAAGGTTCAAAGTTTTAAAATGTGTGCATTTGGAATCCCAAACCTGATGCAGAGCAAAGCAAGAAGCCCAGGCAAGTCAGCACCATGCACTACTATGTAGCCTTTACAGAGAGCCAAAATATTCAGCTCATATCTTGGCAGATGCAAGCACCATCATACATGTCACATACTCATGAAGCAGCAAAACATGGTTTCTCCCTTTAAAGTCTCCCAGTAAATTCTTCAAACTCTGCTCTCTCTACTCCCTTGCTCATTGCACACAACTAGGCCACACACACACGAGTCCTCTCACCTTTTCCTGTAGGCTACTGCCTGAAAGCTTCCAGTCCAAGGAATGGCCAACAAATCCGAGCAGAGGCACGAGTGGACACTGTGCTGTGGACGAGGGTCTGCTGTCCACTCCACAAAAATAATGCAGGCTCGCGGGGGGAATGTCGAAGCACCTCTCAGGGCCTTTTATGGCCACGGAGGCTGATAAATATAGCAGCTAGCAGCCGGGACTCTCACGTTCACCGACGGGCACCGTACAGATAAGTTACGTGGTGATAACAGTCTGATTTGGCTTTCGCGTCGTGCGTCGCTTTATTGGACATGTATCGGCCACTGTACTGTACTGCTGTGATATTCACTCATGATGAAATGATGCACAAATATGGCTCAAGCAGATTCAATTACTTCTTCAGTGTAACAGAATCTCTGTCTCTGCCTTATCTCAATTTCTCCTCTCTATCTCTCTCTCTCTCTCTCTCACACACACACACACACACACACACACACTGTCTCTGTCACTCTGTCTCTTTCCCACTCTCTCCATCTGCCTCTCTCTCTCTCTGTCTCTGTCTGCCTCCTTTTTTCTCAGTCTCTCTGCCTCTCTCTCTCACACACTCTCTCATACACCCGAAAAGCCACGTGCACACATAGGGTCAAACACAACATTTTCCTATCTTTGACCTTATGACCCTGTTGTTTAGGCTGGGGGAGACTGTGTTGCCTCCACTTTGCTATAAAGCCCCACAAAGCTATGTTCCACACTATCAATAGCCCCTGCTATTGTTACCTCTGCTATGTACCACACGTGCCACCTTAAAGTGTGTGTCAGGAGAGTGTGGGGGTTGGGATGTCAAGTTTTATTGTCTGTTTCATTGTAATTTGGCGCCAGTCTTACATTTCTCTATGATCTGGATGGGGCAATGCCACGTGAGTCCCTTGAGGCTGTGTGACATGTCTATTAATTTATTTGACTCTGTATATAAATGAATGAAATGGCCAAGATCAAACACTTATAATGATGTATATGAATTTAAACTACATGTTAAGCGTGATCACATACAGTGATGTTGAAAAGTTTGTGAACCCTGTAAAATGTACAGTATTTTTAATGGATGTGACCTAAAACATCTGATTTTCAAAGTCCTAAAATTAGATGAAGAAAACAGTTAAACCAAATAAAATAAAAAATATATATTTGGTATATATTTATGTATGTTTATTCATGTGTGTTTTTAAAAAATAACAATATATCTAGCAATACCATAAGACTAGAGGATGTCTAATGCAAAGTGTGCATCACTAGATGAGCTACAGCCTCTAACTTTAAAAGTGGGCCCACAAAGTAGAGGTTTCTAAAACTGTAACATTTCGGGTTGTTGAAAGTAAGTGCAAGCGATAGATTTTACGATGATTTATTTAAAATAATATACAAACATACAAACACTAAGAATAAACATAGACCGTGAAACAAAACAAACTAGGAAATAACTACAGTTGCAGAAGACAGAAACACGGCAGGTTAACAGGTAACAACTACAGAGAACCGACAACCACTAAACCAAGCACAAGAGACTAAATAGGAAAGACTAACAAGGAACACCTGAACAGGGAGGAGACAGGAAACACAGAACAGGTGACTGGGCGGGACAAAGGCGTGGCTAGAACAATATCAAAACACGAGAAATGTGGACAAGGGCACATGGCCAGGGAAAACAAAACAGACCCAGACAAGACCGAAACCTGACAAAAACAGTGGTTGGGAGATGTACAAATAACTCTTAATAATTTTTCCTGAGCAGAAATTGATTTATGCTTTTCTAATAAAAAAAACATTTATAAAGTTATTTTAGTTTGAATTGTTACACATAAAATAATAACATCATAACTGACAAATAATTTTATACAGTATATTATAATGTCCTAATAATTAGGGGCCAGATATATTTAAAAAAAGCACTTGTTCAGATGCTTCTCCAATAACCATTCAGGATTTTTTAAATGAATTTCTCATGTTGCCTGTGTTGATGTTAGATGTCTGAAAAAGGCATATGGTTCCTGCTTACTCAGGAAATCAGTGAGAACTGTGTTAATTGAGGGATAACACTTTTTTTTAGAATAGATCCCCTGCATCAGAAAGGAAATGCTGCAGAGATCATTGTTCATATTTGTCACCTTGCTCCAAGTATTTATTGCTTTCAGAAATCCTTGGCTGCATCCACAAAATCTCTTATCAATCTCTTCCCTTCCAACTGTTGTTCTCCTACCCCAGACAAATTTACATTTTCATTCAAATGTGGAGGAATTGAGAAGTGTTAATCTTAATGTAAATCTATTCATCTTTAGTCATGCATAGTAGTCCTACAATTCACTACTGAATCTAGCCCAAATATTAGAAATAAAGTTAGTTTTAAAAGTATAAATGCATAAGAACTTTTTTTTTTTTTTAAACTGAAACCATATTTCCAGTGGCATAAAGAGGAAGGAGGTTATGCATTACTAAACCGATAACAGAAAAACAAAAAAACAGAAAAAAAGAAAAACACCAACATAACATAAGCTACTGCAGGTCACAGTAAGTCCTTTACCAATAAAGAAAATGCATGCCCACACATAGTTGTGTGGTAAACCTGCTGTTCAAGGTAAAAACAGCAATGTTACAGCAATCTCTTAGCACAGGGGTGCCCAACTCTGCTCCTGGAGATCCATGGTCCAGCACAGTTTTTTCTTTATGCTCTTAAAAAATGTTTGCTAAAGTTGTGTTAAGGTATGTTTGAGCAGGGAAATTACCCTCCAAATAAGAATTGGGCACCCCTGTCTTCCTATATCGAACTTTATAATGGCAATTTGGCTGTGCTCTTAGAATGAACAGTGAGGAATGGTATCACTGAGCCCAAAAACAGAATATGACCAAGGAACATAAGACATGCAAGCTACAGCATGTAATGGCAACTCATTACACAAGGTAATGCTAGACAGCCTCTGTCAGTCCTGTCTCTGAAACTTCATTATTCAGCAGCGTTTGATTTGAGGTAGTTGGAGTAGATATGTGGCTTACGAAAGAAGTGATATCACTGTCTGAGAAGTGATCACCTATATCAGGACAAAAATGCTGCAGAGACCATATTCTTCACTTTGCTTTGTAGATATGTTCAGCTGTGTATACGTCAATGGAAGCTGTTTCAGGTGTTTGGGGTGTTTCTTTCATCTTCTCCAGCATTCGGACAGCCAGCAAGGTCACATGTCACAGAGAAGAGGAAGACTGCCATGAAGAAGCAGTACCTTTTGATTGTAACCCTTGATTATCTGATTAGGTGTTCCATGAGGGCTGGTGATTGAACCAACAAAAAGAAAGACCTCCACTCCTAACCTCAGCCTTGGAGCCCCCCAGTCCTGCACATTTTTCCATTCATTTTCCATTCACTTACACACCCACTTCAACCCAGAAAAAGCTGATCAATATTTTAAACACACAGCAGTGTGGACTTTAGGGTAGGGAAACATTGTATTAAGGTATTACTTCAGTTTTATCAATGTCCTTCACTAGTGTTTGAATGTGACATGATCTGCATGGAATCACAAGATCCATTATCACCTTAAACATTTGTAGGTAATCCCCTCAGGTTTTGGTAAATTAATAAACTCTGAAACAGATTAATCAGCTTTTGTTGTCCAGCTGCCTCAGCACAGCAAGCCCTTTGGGAATATATTTCACAAACATCATAATTCCCTGGCAGTTCTGATCATTGTAACTCAAAGTTAAAGCCATTCCCGGTGTATGTGATGTTGTGAGAATTAATTTGTCCTCAAAGTACATGGAGACGTTCTGTTAAGACTATTTGGCCATAGAGGTCTGGCAGTAAGGGAGCACTAGCAACTGATACTGCAATTAAAATAAGAGGAGATGTTAAAATTAATGAATAGTGTAAGTATAAATAGCTCTATCAGCTCAATAATGTGAATATGACCACTCTCACTGTTAAAATTACAAATAATTTTGTAATACACTTTAGTGGTGCGTTTATTTTATATTTATTGCTGTAGGTTAAAGGCCTTTTGAACCTATAATGACAAAAGAAAAAAAACATTTAATTACTTAAGTTTTACTATTTGTTTATAAAGCGCTACATGGTTTGACACATATTTTACCCCCACTCCTTTCATTCTACTTCCAAGCATCTTTATCCTTTAAAACATCTCTCTAGACTCTCTATTCCACAGTCTCAGTCTCAGCCAAAAGGCTGCTGAAGATGTCTGTAATTAAACAGACCGAACATAAACATTTGCAACAGACCAACAAATTTCATACACTTTCCCCTTTACACCCTTATTGATTTGATTCCAACAATGCTGTGCTTTATATCACATGCTCTTAACCTGTGTCTTTAAGCCTTTAAAGCAAAAAAAGTAAATAAAAAGTGGATTTTTCTGTTTTTTCTGCTTTTGTCATTTAATCATGTGATTTCTCAAAGCTGTGTTTAATTTTATTTTGGAATGTAACTAGCATGATTTGGCATTTAAAGAGCAAGTGTAAGTGGAAAGTGGAAGTTGACTTTTATTTAGTTTCTCACAAACTATCTTTCTGAGAGAGTAAATTAACAGAAATAGCAAATTAAAAACACATCAATAATAAATCCCACATAATCTGAATTCTGTTCTCAGTGTCTGCCCACACTCCCTCAGAATATTATATTATATTATGTTTGATCTTTGCCTGCATGTTCTTTGGCAACCTGTAGTTTTGATTTAATATTCTTTTAGGAGAGCAAAGTTTTTTTCCTGATATGCCTCCCATGCAGGTCAAATTTGTCCATGCTATTTTTGCTTGTAGGTGTACGCACTTTCACACAGCATATGCACACTTCACTAGCAGAGAACACCAGACCCCACATGCAAGGTTTAAATAAGTCTGGTTCCACCTGCAGGAATTTCTAATCAATGGCACCTAATCTGTAACAAGTGATTATAATTTTATGGACACAGCCTACAAATAAATCGAATTTTATTCATAATATTGTACAATTAAATCATATAATTGCATAATTGTAATTATACATAACAATGTGAAACTGGCTTTAGAACTATTTGTGGTGCCAGTGATATTGGCCTTAGATACAAGTCTTTTAGCAAATTTATAGCTATTAAAATGACCTCAGCTTTTTAATGGACAGTGAACGCTTAATTAACCTGTTCATATCAAAGTCACATTAAGTTTATTTTGATTAAATCCTAAATTGGTGGTCTAGTACAAAAACAAGACATGTAAACTTAGAAACAGAAAATATTGCTGCATGGTAAACCACTGCTGGAGATCCATGCATACTGTTTTCTTAAATTTACTTAACTTTAATACTTATTTAACAGTGCATGGGTCATCTGGCTGGCTTTCAAGTACTAGTACTTGCACAGTTTTACTCAGCTGGTCTAATAATAATAATAATAATAATAATTTTTATTTATATAGCGCCTTTCTCAAACCCAAGGTCACTTTACCTGGGAGGATAAAAAAAAAGCTGGTCTAGTTATCATCAGCAGGCTACACGTAAGCTGTATCAAGTGAAAACTGCCAAAAGCACATTAAAGAGAATTACAATGAATGAACATAATTTAAGAGGACATTATGTGATGGTGTGTAGTATGATGTTGGGAATTCAATAAATTACATATCTTAAAAATAAATATAAGAGGCCTACTCTCTTTTTTTCTATTGAGATAGATGTGTAGAAATGCAGTGTGGTTATTTAAAGTACATGAACCTGCTGTTAGTCTAACATGAGTAAATAAACATGACTTGATAATGGGATAATGGACGAGGACAGGGTTAGACTATTACTCGAATCTTCCATCAGGTGTCCATATTGCTTGGCTTGTGCTTTGCCCCCAGGGAAGCCAGAGGGGGCAGCTGCTTTCCCACATAAATATCATGCCTAACATTACAAAAGATACAGGTAGAGTTTTATTTTTTTTTTATTAACAGGATATTGCACTCTAAAGACATAAACAACAGGTAAGTGTCTTTACAACATCTGTGTTCGGTAGTGAACTGTGGGAAAACGTAAAAGGGCTGAAGATTTTTTCCTTGGACAGAAAACATGGAACACATTTCCTCCAGAGAAATGTTTTAACCCCCTATATGGACATGTTTAGGAACGTGTACGTAGACGAGTCACTGCATGTGTTTGGATGTGCCAACTCTCAGCCCACAGGGGTGTTTTGAGGAAGGAATTAAATTAAACGTTAAAAATAGAGAATATATGATTTAATGATTAAATATAAAACATATTTATAAGTAGTCACTTCATATTTTGGTCGTAGTGTGCTTCGTTACTTTGAGGACATGAAATTCTATTGAGTCTTTGGTATTACACACCCCTATTTTCGAACTTAGTCAGGTCTGGACATCCTGAGCGGAACCCAACGTTGAGGTTATGAGGAAGTTTGGGCGGTGGTTGCGCTGAAGTCTTCAGGCCGTCACTTCGACAGATTTCAGGTGAGATGTTTAGCTTTATTTAATATCATTTTTGTAGGATGTACATATGTCTACATTATTTTTTCTTGTTTGTACGTTTTGATCAATGTGCAGCGCATTATTTACTGCTCCAGCAGGTTTCTTGCTGAAGCCGGATGTACGCGCTAACGTTAGCACTGCGCTAGACCAGCTATGGAGCCTTAGCAAGGTTTACTGTGCCAGGGACGAAGATAAACATATATTTAGATCATCTATGTACTGGCGTATTGCGAAATTAACGACATATGTGTTGTGTATGAGGTTAAAAAGCTAATTGCAGTAGGGAAATTTGGCTATCTTTATTTCCCATTAGCTAGCAGCTTTTCGCAGTTAGCCTTTGGGTTTTCCTGAACGTTTATATAACGTTATATTTGTTTATTATTAAATATTAGGCCTCGAAAGTTTAGCTGGAAGACAGGGAAAATCAATATATTCGGCGATAAAACGTGCCAGCAGCTGTAGCTGAAAAACGGTGGAGGAAAAACAACAAAAACCCTAAACGTTTATGTCAGGACACCTCAAGAGGGAAGAGTCATCATCTTAGTAGTACGTAGCAATCACCGGTACAATGCACACCATGCTGCGTACGTTTATTATATGTAAACGTTTTGTGTGTTTTGGTCCTTAAGGAGTTGATAGTCCCTGGTATCCATGTTGGTTGGCATATATAATATTCGAACACACGAGAATCGTGTTAAAGGGGTTAACTCGTTCTGGTAGCTCTATGTATAGCAGTCCCATGGGTGAAAATGTAGGACAGTTTCAGCACCACTTTCTAGTTACAGCTGGCCTACTATTTGGGTTTCTTATGATGTTTAAATGTTCTTTATGCTATAACCCATTAAATATATCTGTGGCCATCATCTCATACAAAGGAGAGAATAAGTTACATGACCTGACACTCAGTGAATTCCAGCCTGCTGAGTGCTTTGGCTTGTTTAGTACAGGAGTGGCAACTAGCAAATTACATTCCTTTCTGTGCATCTGGGAGTTGCCCCAATTAAAATACTTTGTATTTCATCAACCATGGCCATTCCAAGAAATCCTATATGTAATTAGCCAGTAGCATATACAGGCCAGATGGCATTATAAATGTAATCTTATTAATATCTGTATTAATGGTTAGTTTAAAGTGTAGAGAAAATTAGTAAACATTAAAGAAGGAGAAGATAAGACTGTAATGTCCTTTAACATTTTTTAGCTGTATCTTAACATTTTATGAAGGACATTGTTCTCACCTGACTGCCCTGTTCTTGTCTCAGTGGAAAAGGAGCTTTTAGAACAGTTATGTACCATTTTTCACATTTCCTTTTATAGAGGAAGGGCAAGGAAGTTAGGCATCCCCATTACACTGTTCAGTTTCTCCTAGACTTGCTTTGCCAGGCATGACTGCTCAAATCCTATTTTAGGTAATTACATGGTCCAGTCTATCTATTTTTAAAAATTTGTTTTTATGGGTTTTAAAAGGGGCTTTGTTTAATAGTAGTAGAGGAAATGGCTGCAAAACAACATTTGCTAAATTTGTATGTACTTGTTTTCTTGTCACTTGATTCTAATAATGGTCTGTTGTGGTAATGTTCATCTAACTTTTGATTTTCATTTTAGGCAAAAAAAGAACCACAACAGAGGCATCATGTCAAGCAAAAGGGCAAAGGGAAAGACCACTAAGAAGCGCCCTCAGCGCGCCACCTCAAATGTCTTTGCTATGTTTGACCAGTCACAGATCCAGGAGTTCAAGGAGGCCTTTAACATGATTGATCAGAACCGTGATGGCTTTGTGGACAAAGAAGATCTGCATGACATGCTTGCATCTCTGGGTATGGCTTTCTTGCTTTAAGTTTGAATGCAAGTGGTTGAACCTGAATGATTTTATGGAGCCATTTACAACAGCATTTCCGTGGACACAGTACTTATATAAAGAAAATATTTATATTATTTACTTATGGCCTACTGGCTGTCTATACAGCAAGTGGTCTCATTTTTTTGGTTATTGTTCAAATGAGATTAAATTAACATATCAGGTTTGTTACATCCTTAAAAGGAAAACATTTTTAGGTAGGGCAATGATGACACTGCTCAAGGGCTTGAATTGAGAAAGTACAGGTGTTGGCTAGGTGCACATTATGACTAATTACCAAGTATCCCTATTGAATCTTAAAGTTTATTGTTACTTACGTATTAAATATTATGCTGCTAATCTGCTTCTTGGTAACCCTAATACTAATATTGATTTATTCCAAAGTAATAATTGAACTTTCTGCAATTTTATATTGGAACTCTGTGTAGAATCAACTGTTTCTGGAGGCACCCTGATAGAAAAGGCTTTTCAGTGTCAGCATATTGTTGAACAATTCTTGGTTTAATCATGAAACACTGTGACCTAGATATTCTAAATCAATATCTGTAAAAACAATTCATAATAATGCACCAGTTGATCTTGTAATCTCTTTTTCAGGCAAGAATCCAACAGATGACTATTTAGAAGCAATGATGACTGAAGCTCCTGGGCCCATTAACTTCACAATGTTCCTCACTATGTTTGGAGAAAAGCTGAATGGCACTGACCCTGAGGATGTCATTCGCAATGCTTTTGCCTGCTTTGATGAGGAAGGAACCGGTAAGCCTCTTTAAACTTCAGAATTTTAGGCAGTGTGTAATAAAACATTTAAAGTCAGCGACATTATAATTGGCAGAATATCTCCAGGTCCTGTCTTTTGTACTCTGCTCTTCAGTTCTTGCTGAACATATGCTCTTGATTATTGTTCTGATGGAAAATACAATCACAGCTCAGTTCTAGCTTTTCATTTAAAGTCTCTTAGTTCTCTTAGCCTCTTTCTCTATTAATGTGCTTAATGAAGTTCATAATACTATGTACATGTTGTAAGGCAGTTGGTGTAAAAACAACCCTAAAGCATCATAGATCCTCTACAATACTTGGCCTAACAGTTGGGTTTTCTATTTAAACTCCACCTTTAGTGTTTGTTGCCAGCAAACTCTGTTTTCATCTTATTGGACCATAGAACCATGTTCCAGTTCAAAGCTTCGATGGTCTCCACTAGAAGAGTTCTGTGATTTTTGGACAAAGAGGTGGCATCTATTTTTGAGAGTTGAAGTGTTCCCCTCTTCTGCAGTTTTCCAGTTTGCCTTTCTAACCATAATCTTCATTGTGGGAGAATAAAAAACTTCTAAGCAGGATCACTACTGCTCCATAGATATTGCTTAGCAGTCAATGGGACATTTCTAGGCATAAAGATATTCTTTATAGATATTCTGATTTTATGAATTTACTACATTTTTGTTTCATCCAGGCTTACAAATGTTAATGACACAGACAATTTCTTGTCACAAAAGCTATTTTGTCTGTGTCCCCACGCTTACATCCCAGTGAAACAAGGAATCATGGTTGAGCTTTTAAGTGTCTTCATTTTTAAGGGTGCCAAAAATTGTGAAATGTGTTTTGTAGGAAGATGCAATAAGGGTTTTTGTTAGAAAAGATTTTCTTAAGTTAAATTTCTCACATTTTTTTACGACAAGTTTAAGCTGCTTTTACCAGTGATTCAAATAATTCTGGAGCTGGTCATAGTTTTGTTAGGGACTTGTGTGCATATTGCAGCCTTATAGCATTATCAGTATTGTCCAGGCTAATGTTGACACAAAACTAACCATATATTGTGCAGTCTTTAGATACATACACACTGATGAGCCACTTTATCTCTTCTCTGTCCATTTTATTAGCTCTACTTAACATATATATGCACTTTGTAGTTACAAGGCAAGTGAATCTAATCAGATGGCTCATTGATGTATATCACCTTAACAGATTTACTAGCACTGTTGGACCCAGTATCAGTAATTGATCATTTTAGCTATATAAGTATACAGTGAGTAGAATCTCAGTAAAATCAGCCATTTATTTTACAGCACATTCATTCTTCTCCTGTCTGCTCAGGTTTTATCCAGGAAGACTACCTGCGTGAGCTTCTGACCACTATGGGCGACCGCTTCACAGATGAGGAAGTTGATGAGCTCTTTAGGGAGGCACCCATTGACAAAAAGAGCAACTTCAACTATGTGGAGTTCACACGTATTCTCAAACATGGAGCAAAAGACAAGGACGATTAAACACAAACCTCCATGCATCATCGGCCCTTCCACTTTTAATCCCCTTTCTCAGTTAGAGGAGCCTCATTTAATGCTTCTGGAGTCCTTCTGAAAAGCTGCCAACAAATCTGCTGTGTGTTTGTGTGTTTGAGTTAAAGTTACACTCTGGAGTGAGGAACCGGCTGTAGAAAACCAAATCACTGGACTTGTAGGAATGAACGATGTCTTCAATGAAAGGGATGTGCCACATTTTTACTGAGATGGTTCTGTATGGAACCATGCACGATTATGTTGATTGGTGTATGTGTTTTCCAGTGGGGTTGGCTCAATTGTGCTTCACTTCAGGCAAATTCACTTGTAGATCATATTTATGATTAGTTGTTAAGTTTTGTCTGTGAAATGGTGGAGGGTTTATATGTGTATTGCTCATCAAACTTTGGATTACATTTATCTTGGCTCTCTCTAGATTTCTTCTCTCAGTTGAGTATACCTTTAATTCGACTCTGCAGACACACATGCACTTAACCAGTTGCAGACCAGGTCCTATTTCTCAGTGCTTTAAAACTGTTAAAAATGTGAAGCGGTGGTGAAATGCTACAGGCACCTTTGCTGTTATGGCCTGATCTGGCATCATTTTTACATTTTATAATAAATATGAATTTTTTTGAATAAACTGCTCAACTCCTTGTACCATCTGCTGTGGTCTTTTGTCTTTTAATCAAATTCTTCATTAAGCATGGTTGATATTTTTTTGAAAATCTGGTTTAATGTCTTCACCTACTTCATACTCAAGTTAAAAATACTATTAAATATTTCTGTTACCTGCTATCAGTTATTTGTAGTGAGATTACATCTAAGTATGTGTGCAATTCCAGTATCAGGTCTGGTCTCTTCATTCCTATCCTGCACAAACATGCCCTGAACCACTGCAAAATTAAATCTGCTTCTGCAGATCGCAGTACCTACCCCTGTAACAGTATATGTTTATGTGTAGTACATGTAACAGTCATGTAACACGTTTAATGATCATTACTATTATTAGATGGAGTTTTAACATGGGGGTTTGCATGTGGTGCTTCATAGCAGAATCAACGTGTCATCTAGTTGCATAGGTTTACTCAGAATCAGGAGAGCCAGCCTGTGACATTCGTGTCATTTTTGGTCAGAAACTGTTGAAACACTTTCTTTGAAGTAAATTAAACGACTAGTATCATACAAAATCTGTAGTTAACATCGTGGCGTTGTGTGTTCTAAATAGCAAGGAGCACATAATTATGTGCAGCGTTCAATACGCAACGCTTCTTTTCTCCAGACGTATACACCAAACCAGGCATGACTTGAAGGCTGCCTGGCTGCGCTCCAATATGTGATGGTGTGCTCTAATTAGATCGCTTAGCTAGTGTACTACAAGCCGTAAGCCCGCCAGCATCAAATAACACTATGTGTGGCCTTAAAAACGAGTGTGAAAGTATACATCAAGGCCAACAAGTTAGCCAGCTCTCTAGTCGCCTCCAATGTGAACTGAAAACGCGGTGATATACATATTACCTACTTCACAAAACGGCGTCGTTTAGAGTGCAGGACGCAAAATTTGCCAATGGGAACACTACATATTTCTGTACCCCGCCCCCGCCCACATAGCTCAACCAATCAAAAACAAGCGCCCAAACACACACGCGCATGCGCAGTGCCCACCGAAAGGGTAACGCGCCGAGTCACTCCAGCACAGCGAAAAGTAAGATGTGGTCTGTCACTGGGTAAAGTATTTTATTTATTTTATATTGTAAATGTTCAGTTCACCTAACTTTGAGCCGATAAATACTTGGTTGCCTTTGTAGCTGTCGCCTTTCAGGTTAACACGAGGAGAGAATGCGGCTCGCTAGGTAACGTGGTGGAGCACTAAGTTCAAGACACAAGGGCAGAGGAAATAAAGGTGTATAACGAGGCCCCGCTCCTGTGTTTACTCATCATTAGAGCCTGAGAGGCTGTAGAGATGATGTCGTTGGGTTTCGACGGCGTGTATCTGTCTGTTTATATAGCTGTTATTGAGAGGACACTGTTGGTACAGCAATAAAGGGATTCTTGCATTAAATAGCAATACGATTTGTCAATTCAGATCTGATGATCTGTTAAGTACAAAAGTGATCCTAAAGCAAGGGTTTCTTTTTTCCTAAAATGGTAAGGCTAAAAGATTTGGGGAAAATATGTAATTGCCTTGTGTTTTGTTGGCAATTTTTTATATTTGATTATTTAATGACAGCTAATTAGATTTTTTTTGTCAGACTTGAGCCCTGAGTGCTGTATGTAATGTGTCACATTGCCAGTTCTCTGCATGATTAGATTTCATTGTTCTTATTAAACTCCCTCAATTAAAAGTTCTCAGTAATGGAAAATGTACTATTAAAACAGCCACCTTTGTAGTGTGAAAACTGCGCTTTCAGCAAAAAAATGATCGAATTTTCTTCATTTTATTATTAGCACTACATGTAAAAGACCAGCAGCCTTGTGTATGTTTACAAGCAGTGTTGGACAGTAAAAGAAGAATATTTGTGCTTTGTGGACTTCACAGCACTTGGTTCCTATTACCACCACTGTAAAGAAATCAGTAAGTTTTTCTGCAATTAACCAATCACTGTGTTTACACCCCAGTGTTTGATTAATGCAAAAGTTTAGGAAAATCAGAGGAAGTCCTCTTCAGCCGTTTAAATCTCTTGCTAAAATGAAATGAATGAAATAAAAGATGGACATATTCCTGGTAATGACTCAGTTTATTCACTGTGTTTCCTTGTTTTTTGCCTGTGATGTCAGGTGAAGGATGCTGTAGCACTCTTTCATGGCTCTGATGGTGCTGCAGAGGCTGCATGTGCTGAGGAAAGTGGCAGTTTCCCTTCTGTCCTCTCTGGCCTCTCTGAACGCAAGGCAGCATCATGTGTGTATGTCATCCTTGTTATGCCGTCAGCTTCCTCGTGGCTGTTCTCCCTCTGAACCAGGACAGAGATGGCTGTGCATCACAAGCCGGGAGCTTCAGTTTCTCGTATCCGGTCCCATCCGTCTTGCTCATGACCCCTCTTCGGCGGGACATCCCACATCTTTGCTGCACCGCCTGAGCTCTGATGAGGATCACATCTTCAAAGATCGCCTCTCTTCCTGCACTTCTACACGGCAAATCCTGCGCCTTTTGCGCTCCTCTCCAAACCTTTCAGGCACTTCTGCTGCTTCTGTTCTCCACCGGCTGGCTGATTTGGAGCAGGATGGTGCGGGGGGCCTTCGAGACCCTGCTCTGTTGATGTCTGATGTGACTTTGAGTGAGCTATGCTTAAAACTGGAGAAAAACTCAGTTGAGCTAGAAGATGAGGCAGTGGTACAAGCTCTGCTAGGCTGTACCCGACTCTACTTGGATCCATGGAGTCGCCTGGTGGTCAGGCTGGTGTCCGAGAGCCAATTGAGGCTAGACAGAGGATGCTTAAGCATTGGGACACTGTGTGGGTTAGCAAGAGCACTTTTTGCACTAGAAGGGCCAGACTGTGACATGCTAGCACAGGCAATGGAGCAGCTCCACAATAAAGGTCCAGCTAATTGGGATTCAAGTGAACTGACCACTGTCTATAGCATGCTAGCTGTTGGTTTGGCTGAAGGTGGCCGCTACCAGGACTTGCTAAATAAAATGAATGCACGGGCACTTAGTCTTGCATCACAAATGGACCCCATGATGGTCAGTGAGACACTGGGAGCACTGGTTACGCTGAGTCAATCACAGGCTTTGCCGCTAGTGATTGCACTTTGCAAACAGGCTGTGCGGCATGTCCCAAACTTTGCAGATACAGAATTAGCCGTGGTGCTCTCTGCGCTCATGCACTATGGACACAGCGATCGTTTTCTGGTTGAAGCCCTGGAGCGCCATGTGCCTAAGAAAGCCTTCACTGCTCACCCTGAGACCGTGACCAAGGTTATGCAGTATTTTGGGCGGCGGCGCATTTACTCGCCAGCAGTTTTCAATGCAGTTGCTGAAAGCTTCGCGTACAGAGTGGATGAGTATACCACAGGGCAGGTCTCTCGGCAGATAGCAGCCCTTGGAGTTGTGGGATATGTGCCTCAAGAAGCAGGGCGACTTTTCCGAAAAGTGGAGTCAGTCCTGAGCGGCCGCTTTTCTCAGTTCCAACCCAAAGCCCTGCTGGAGTTGCTGCATGCCTGCACCCTGCTACAGAGGTATCCACTCAACTTTGTATCCAAAGTCTTCAGCCCATACTTCTTACAGCAAATTCAGGGTAAGAGATCAAAAGGGTAATTTAGTGTATATTTTGTGTGTGTGTATGTGTGGGAGGTGACATGGAAAAAATACACACAATACTGGATAATAAATCTGGATATTTTCATAATGCACAATATCTATCCTGGTATTTTGTTATAGCTAGGTCTGTGTCCAGTGACCGGTAACTAAGTAATCCATGAGTTGTCCATTTACTAAATTTATTCCTACATGTGAACTTAAATATGTAGGGTGGCATGATATCCTGCAAAAAATATCAAATGTATTGACCCTAGTGTAGATGAAATGTAGAAATGCAGCTGCTGAACTGTGCTGGCTGAATGCTCTGGCAGATGTGCTTAATAAAAGCTGTATGTTGTACACTGGTTTACTTTTATGCATAGCCACGGAGCAAGGTTTCACACACTGAACAAAACATATGAAAATCAGTCAGAAAAAAGGCTTTTATTATTGTCATAATTAGTAGTAGTAGTAGTAGTAGTATTTGTAGTGTTATCTCTCTACTTATGTCTACTAATACTTCTGGGTACATCATTCCGTCAGTGATGCTCCTGGAAGCAGCAAATGTACGTCCTCTGATGACAAAACATAATAGTAGCATCACTATTGTAAAATAAAAGGTAAAGGGAAGAATTATTGTCATGTAATGTGAAAACAATTATCACACAAACCTTCATCAGACTGGGATCCTGTAGTGTATATACTGAGGGGGACGATATGGTGAAAATGCAGTATTGCAATACTTGAAAGCATCTTCATAATTCAATGTATGATGTGTATGATATTTTTTTATAATGAGGTTTCTAACGGTAGTTGGGTTTCCATTCACATTTTTTAACATATGAAATAAATGATTTTATTGGCTCAGTAAACACTATATAAAACTGCAGATAAATTCTACTTTTACCTGAGGTGGACAAAATAATTAAAAGAAATGTGATAAAGTAAATTCATTTTCTGAATAATGTAAATTCTATTTGTAAAAAACTGTATGATTAATTAGCTCTGTATGTTTTGTACAGCTGTAATTATGAAACCTAATAGCAGGCAGCAGACACCCATTCTCCTGAGCTGTTCAGCTTGAAAGTGTGCTCAATTATGCTCAGGATTTTAAAATGTAGCCATTTTATTATTTTTACTTATTGGTTTAACCTTTATTTTTTCCAGGCAAGTCATAAGAACAGATTCTTATTTACAGTGACAGCCTGGCAAGTGCATGGGAGATTAGGGGAAGGGGGAAAAACAAAAGGATCAAATCAGGTGTTAAATAAATACAAATATCAGAACAGCAAATAAGAGCTCAAAGAAAATTGAGCAGAAGCAACAAGAAGATAATTTCTATACACCCAGTAAATTGCAATGTAATCTGAGAGCTAGAAGGTAACCGCAGCTGCAGTGATGTCATGTTTATGTGATGAGGACACTGTTCTATATCACTCACCCCAAATGTATATCTTACAGCTGAGATAGTTGGGTGTTATTAGACACTGTATGGTTGTGGCTGATGACCTGTTTGTTGTGTACTTTTGTTTGTTCTCAGAGGAAGGCAGTGGAATGGATCGGGTCATGCTTGCCCAGCTTACACAGCTCTACATGACCGTGAAGCTGGAGTGTCCATTCTATGATGTGTGTATAACACTATCTTGTACATTTGACCATGCAGTCATGGCTCTGAATTTAATGTTTGATGTCTTTGTGTGTTTGTAAATGTCCGCAGGGTCCCTGGCTTTTACCCAAGCTGCGTGTGAAGTCATTCTTGTTTCCAGGAAGTTCGCTGGAGACCCCAGTGGACCCTCACCTGTATACCACTGTGAAGACGGGCCTGGTAGATCTGTTGGGGGATCGTTCTTACTTTGCCTCCAGAGTTCTCACACCGTACTGCTACACACTTGGTAAAGTACCCAAGTATAAAAACGCAACAATGAAATGCTGAATAGGGGATTTAGGTTTTGAATCAATCTCTCTCATTGATTTTGGGTGAACCAGTGCTGTCTATATGTAGTTTCCTGCAACTGTGCTAAAGAATGAACTAACATTGTTTATTGCTTAGCTGTGGTTTGCATGATAAAAGGTCATTTGTCATCATCTTTTAACCTGAGGATCAACGAAGAGTGAGTAAAACAGGCAATCACAAGGAAAAACATAAAAGAATAAATCAATCAGATTCCTGTAGTTTGCAGGCTTCTGAGGACCATTCCTGAAAGAGTTTGAAACCAAGTAATTAGCCCTAGGGTGATGCTTATTTGTCTCCTGGAATAGAGGACTGTGTAAACAACCTGTGATTCCTAAATAGTTTACTGTTGGTAACCCTAAAAAATGCAGCAACCATTTCATTTAAAACCCAGTGTGCTGTGATAGACAAAACATGCCAGTGAGGTTCAGTGTCATCTTTAACTAAGACTGCTCTGTTACAGACTGTAAACACACCCAAATGATATTTTCAACTTTTATTTTCCCCCAGACGTGGAGATAAAACTAGATGAAGAAGGCTATGTCTTACCTGCCAGCCATGCAGAAGTATTCAAAAGGTAATGTCTTTCATTTTAAATGAAATTAATAATGTAGTCATTTTTTGTTGTTGTGACGATACATCTATACAATGACATATGATATAGCAATGACAATTATTTCTTTGAATATTTTAGTATTCTTTTATTTTGTTATAAGACTCCAATTAACCGTCTGCTTTGAATGAGAAGAATTGCAATAACGTAGTGTCGTGACCCAAATATTGTGTCGTCACCTCTGTAGCAATTCTCACCCCTCCTTTAAATGTATTTGTTTGTATGAATATGGAAAGGCTTGTATATTTAAGCAATAAAAAAGATGGAGTATATTATGGCCAACAAAAGTTGCGATTTGGTTCAACTCAAATGGGGAAAGAGGACCTTGTGCCAAAAAAAAGTAAAACGTTCTGGTTTCTTTAACTAAAAAAATAGCAGCCTTTGGGTTATGGAGGTTCTGTAAAACTATCGCAATGGCACGTTCAAGTCCGCTTTGTCAGTACTTGGCTGATAAATCTAAATGTGATTCAGTTCCAGCCGCTCTGTAATGTATATTAAAGCTCATTTTAATTGACCAGTTGTATTCTGATTATTTCTGGTTTACTCTAGTGTTAGATGTTCCACAGCTGTTGAAAAGCTTGCTGAGGGGCAATACGAATTCATAATTTGATGAAGGCCTGCTGTCAAATGCTTAACAAATTCATGTAGAGGGATCTCAGCCTGTCAGACGGTGGTGTCCGTACTAACCGTTGTATAATTCTCTATATAAATGTGCCCAGGATTGCTCTGTGTATTGATGGGCCAAAGCGCTTTGCTGCTAATGCCAGAGAGCTTCTAGGAAAGGAAGCTATCAAGCAGCGACACCTAAGGATTCTGGGATATGAAGTTGTTCAGGTAAGTATTTGCTATCTAAACTTTTCAGTAGTTTTATACCCACAGAGTTGGAATAAGGTACATGTTTATCTATATGGCACACAGCAACCTGTTTTAAAGTGATTTCCATTTCTCTAGAAATTATATGTATCTGTGTATATATATATATATATATATATATATATAGAGAGAGAGAGAGCGAGAGAGAGAGAGAGAGAGAGAGAGAGAGAGAGAGAGAGAGAGAGAGAGATATGTATGTGCTATTTATTGGGCTTTTATGACTACCTGTTGCACTGTGATTGTTTTGGATGCTTTTATATTTTTAATCAATTCAATTCTGTCTCATGCAGCACCTCTGCATTATGCTATTTGGCAAAAAAAGCTAAATCAAATTTTAAACATAGCAGAATGATTGTTTTACAGGGTGTCTGCAGTTAAAGTTAAATTTAAGACTTTTTAAGACCATTATGAACAAAATTTATGACCACACTGGTAAAAAATAGAAAGGACATTAAAGAAAATCAGAGAGTCTTAAAACTACTAACAAAATAAACTTATTCACATTTACCAAACTGTGTATTCAAATTAGTTGGCAGTAATGGCCTAATGCTTAGAACTTAGCCCTTGTGAAGAGTAGGCCACAGGTCCTGCTACACTGCTCCCCGGGTGCTGTTGATAGCTGCCCGCTTTTCTACATGTGGGTGGGTGAAATGCAGAGGTCACATTCCATTGTGGTGCACTTTGTGATGGGGTGTGTCCACAATAACGGTCACTTTTACTTTCACATTAACAACTATTATAGCAGGAAGTGCTATAATGAGGCCACAAAAAGCACAACAACGGTGGAGTGCATTGTCTGAGTAGAATATTGATGGCTAGCTATCTGTTGGTCCGCTAACCCAGCTAACAAATAGTCAGTGCATTGCTCTGGGGTTGTGTGAAACACTACATTACTTCACAAACCACCAGATTTTCTGCCACCAAAACATTGTTTTGAAGTGAAAAGTGAAAGTGACTTACTTGTCATTGTGAACACACCCCAAGTAAATGTGACCTCTGCATTTAACCCAACCACATAGGAGCAGCAGGCAGCTATCAACAGCATCCAGGGAGCAGTGTAGCAGGACAGTACCTTACTCAAGGGTAACTCCATGGTATCTGTGCCAGAACCTGAACCTGCAACCTTCTGCAAGGTCCTGCCACTAGGCCACCACTTTTTAGACTTTAAGACTCTGCAGAAACCCTGGCTTGCTGATAACACTGTTTAAACACTGCAGAATATGTAATAAGGTTTAAGAATCTTTCATTTTCTCTAGATTCCCTTTTATGAGTTTGAAAAGCTGAAAGGCAAGGCAGAGACAGTGGAGTACCTACACAAGAAGATTTTTCCTCACAGCTATAGACTCAGCTGGTGATCACAGGTTCATCTCACAGACCAAACACAAGCTGACCATGTTGCCCAAAGACTCTCACAACAAAACAGCCTCAATTTCCACTCCCCGTTAAAAGACACCCAGAAGATCAAGTCAAAGTTTTTTTACATAATGTTACAAAGAGATGTTATTCTCATACTGCTGTTCGTTAGAAGCAGCCTTGGTCATGCAGTCATTCATGTATTTTTATAGAATACTTAAGATACAGATATTTGTAAATTATGTGATAAAGCAAAATGATCATTAAAAACAGTGTGTGTCATTTTTCAGGTAATGGAAAATAAAGTTCAATGTAAATGTCTTTGCCATCTACTAAGGGTAAAAATGTATTCATCTAAATTACAGTTCTTTCGAAAAAAAATTCTGCATCATGAATTGTCAAATTAATGTAATTACTAAATACCTTGTTTTAAAAAATTGTACTTTAAATGTCCCTTTTTTTTGCCAAAAAATTTGTAATTAAATTAATCTCAAGTCTGATATAGGATACCAATTATATTCATTTAATCAACCTCAGATTAATGCTTTATGCATTTTTTGCACAACACTCTAAATCTAAATTTTTCATGAAAAAACTTTCATTTGTAACTTTTATTACTTTTGGGGTTTGATCGTGGAGTAAAGTTTAGACGGTTTTAGAAAAATTAATACATTTGTGTTTCTTCTTTAGCTTGTAGCCAACTGTGTCCTGTTAACAAAAAGCGAATGTCTTTTCAAAGAAAGTTAAATCCTGTGACCATATTGTCAAATATAGAATAATTTATTTGTTGGTAGCTGGCAACACAGTGTTGCGGTACAAAGTCAACCAGGTATGTCCTTAAGAAAACGAAATACAAAGAAATTGTTTACCTGATCAAAATTAAATCTAATAAAACAATCATAACTAGAGAGCTTAACAGTTCATCCTGATGATTATGGTAAATACATTCCTTATAAAGCAAGAAGAGACAATAACCCGGGATTAGATCCAAGACCAAGAAATTGGCTGTTTACATAGGTATTTATCTTGACCCCAGAGCTTTTAAGGTAGACGAGTCTGTTTTATAAGGTACGGGTGTAAATGCAAATGTCCCAGGCTTTTAGATGCCAGATGCCATGATGCATGTGTCCTGCAAAACATGTCTCTTCCTATGTAGCTGGAATCTGAGGAAGGCCAAATTCATCCACCAGAACTCCATCCTGTGCCAGGAAATAAACATTATTAAATTAATGCTTTTACACTACTATAGCACAACAGACTGGAACTGATCGAATTTGAGGTAACATATGAAACTGAAGATCATGAAGTCTACAAATAGTTCAGGATGTTGATCCTAGCATTGTTAAAACTGATGTTTGTCCTTACCCGGCTTTTCTCTCCTGGCACTCCCTCTGGTATAGATGGAGCTGTGGCTGCCTCATCTAGGTAAGAGCTGTCTTCGTCCATGAGTAGCTCATCGCCGAGCGCATCCAGCTCTACAAAAGAGACACAGCCATATGAAATTCATGACATTAAATACATAAAATGATAAGCAAATAGAAGCTTAAACATAACTATTTATGGTATTTTATCTAATGTGCAAACCTGCTTCAAGGTCATCCTCATCAATTTCTGGTGTACCATAACTGCGGCTCAGAGCTTCCTGTATCTCGCTAGCATCCTCCATCATATCCTCCAGCTGGTCTTGCAGATCCTACATTAACCAATCAAATCAATTCTTATAATTCATAATATCCGCAAGACAAGTATATTATTTAAAATAAACTAATAACACTATGAATACTAAAAATAAACATCACATTTATGTTCTGAAGGCTTTTTCACACATAATTATACAGTAACATTCTGAAGGTGATCTATGTATGAAATGCTGAACTGTAACCATTTAGCGCATCACATTTTTTTTACCTCAATCTGGTCAATTTTTACATTCTTGTACGCCTTCTTCATTTCTTTGGCTCCAATTTTCATTGCATCCACCTGCAAAACAAAAGCCCATGAAGCCCTTCATATGGTTCAAGTGTCTACAAATACATACATTTGACAGTATTGGGCCCATTACAAAAAAAATGTTGCATACTTTCAATGCAAATATATATTTTTTTATATATACCATTGCATTATTCTGTTTATTGGAATGTGCTGTGCTAGTTTTCCCCCAAAATGTTACTCAAAAAAGTGGAACTTTGGAAGTGCTTGTTCTTGAAAAATCACACACTTTCTCAGAGCTATTTGAGGTCAGTCATTAATTTCAAACTGCTGCTAATTAGACATCATTGGACAGCTCAACATGCTTAAAGGAGAAGGCTAATTGCCAAATTTGTTATATACTCCCGTTGGCTAGCAACAAGCTGAGTAAATTGTATTTAATTATTATTAAGGTAATTAAAATAAAGACTAAATCCTGTTATTCTTGTAGGAAAAGACAGTAACTAATTAATTGGCAACAAAAAAAAATAGTAAGTCTTATTTTAGTCACTCAGAAAGTAAAAATATAATAGTGATTAAAAACAATATGACTGATTTCCACAAGGGAAATGTGTTCTTACAGTTGTCTTAGTGTCTTTGAGGGTCTGAATAGTGTAGTTGGCCTGCTCCATGTTAAAGGACTGTTGCATCAGTTGATCTCTTTGTCCTTCATACCTGCAAAAATACAGGACAGTTACAGTTGCTTGAACCTCCTTCATTATGCATGTACTAGATCTTTAAAATAGGAGCCACCCATTGCTGACCACCACTAGCTCATTTGGGGGGAATGTCACATTATTGCGCAACAGAACTGATATTTAAGCCAAGTAATAGGGCTC
Organism: Arnoldichthys spilopterus; assembly: GCA_037974385.1. Lineage (NCBI taxonomy): Eukaryota > Metazoa > Chordata > Actinopteri > Characiformes > Lepidarchidae > Arnoldichthys > Arnoldichthys spilopterus. The sequence goes on along the minus strand of JBBPDA010000013.1, from coordinate 14,222,945 downwards.
ACAATACTGGCATAATTGGTTGGTGAATCATACAACTACTTACATTCTCTTCTGTTTAAGAACTCGCATGGCTTTTTGCTTCACCATGTTCTGAAAGAAAAAGACAAAAACATCAGGGCACAGATAACTGTCAGTACTAAGAAGACTAGTCCACACAAACAGGTTTTTTTTACATGGATTTTCCCAAAAGCACAACTATGTATCACTTTTACAGGGATACATCACACTGGCATATGGTGTTACAAGCCATACTGCTCCAGGGCAGGTTGAACTTGGAGTTTAGGACCAGGTCTTGGATCGAAAGGAGTCTTGGACTCCTCTAGATCGTTGTGGCATCAATCATGAAAAACCTGGTCCTTTTCAGCAGAGGAAACAACTTGTACTACGTAGATATGAAGAAAGCGATTGTTCCAATAAGCTTGGCTTTTAACCATTAAAACATCTCCTCATGTTAATGTATACAAATGGTATGATTAGAGACATTATGACTATATGATCAACATGGCCACAAGAATTTATAATAATGACATTACAGCATTTTTGACAGATACTGCCAAAACTGACAAGCCATTTCAGGACTTTTGCTGTATGCAGTGTTTTTAATCCACAGCACTGCTGTTTGCTAGTAAAGCGACTACTTGTCATTGTGAACACGCTCAATCACACACAAAATGCATCACAGCGAAATGTGACCTCTGCATTTAACCCATCACATGCAAACAAGTGGAGCATTGATTAGCTATAGAGTCTGGGAAGCAGTGTAGCGGGACAGAACCTTGCTCAAGGGTACCACAGTGGCACTTGGGTGAGGACTTCAACCTGCAACCTTCTGTTCACAAAAGCAAGCTCCTAACCACTAGGCCACCACTGTCCCTTGTAGTGTTACTCCAGAGAGTCTAAAGAGTCTACAGAGTTTTTCAGCAGTTCAGTAGCAACAATTACCATTAGGTAATGGTCCTCTGTCTGTTGCTCATTAACAAAAACTACCAATGTTTTTTATGCATACAGTTAACACTGTGATCAACAGTGTTCACTTGAAAATACAGGTGCACTGTGGGAAATTGTACTGGCCTTTAAAATCCAGCTGTAAATTCCATTTTACAATTCTGACACTAAAAGAAAAAGATCAACATAATGTACTAAACCACAAATAGGAACAGACATTACATTGCAGTGCATTATGGGATGACCGTACCCTCAATACTGGCAAGGTTAAATTTTTTGTTTATATGCTACATACACCATTTTCAGAAAAGTTGGGATTAAATAACATTTAATTAGGATTGTTTTAAAAACAAGAAAGTGTGATCTGCTTACTCTTATTTAACTGATAAAATGTAATTTTTAAAAGTTTACTGTTTCACTGATCCACTTTAATATATTTTATAAGTCTAAACAAATTTAGAATTTGACAACTACAACACACAGAAGGGACAGAGGCATGTTTACCACTGTGTTTCATCACCTCTCCTTTTACGGTTTAATTATTTAGGAACTGAGGATACCTTACAGTTTTAACAATTTTACAATTGGGTTTTTGCCCATTCTTGCTTGATACAAGACTTCAGATGATCAACACTAAGTGGTGACCATTGTCTGTCATTGTCCTCTTCCTGAAGCTCCATACATTTTCAAAAGGAGACAGATGTAGACTGCCAGTTTAGCACACACACAGTGACATGAACTAAAGTTTGGAATTCTCTGTGTGTTTGGCTTTTCCAGAGTTTCATTTCTTGATGCAGCAGCGGCCTGTGTTGACTAACAGAAAGTCTTACTGATCCCATGTACCTATATATACCTGTACCTCACAGTAGCATGATGGTTTCTTATGAATGTCTTCTGATGGCTCAAAGGTTTCTGACCCTGTCCTGAGGTTTCTCCCAAATCCCTAAAACGTTCCACGATATTTTTTACTGCAGATAACGGACCTCAATTCTTTGTAATGTGTTGAGAAATATTTTAACTGACAATTCTCTTATTACACATAGTGGTGAGCCACAACCCACCTTTGTTTGGAGAGACCGTAACTAATCATCCGCTTACACACTGTTTTCTTGTGGTTTCTGAGACATGTTATATTTAAAAATAATTTAGATGTCCCTAAAGCAATGTTTCTCAATGGCAGTCATGAAGTACACACATGGACAAAATTGTTGCTACCCTTCAGTCAATGAAAGAAAAACTCAAAATGGTCACAAAAATAACTTTAATCAGACAAAAGTAATAATAAATAA
>JBBPDA010000013.1:14207418-14220611 GCA_037974385.1 Arnoldichthys spilopterus | reverse complement strand
AAAAGGGGGGTTCCTGAAACCCCCCCCCCCCCCCCCCCCCAATGATTGATTCTTTATTTTTCCTGAAACGAAACCTATTTGTATGTGTTTGCAGTTGAGAGGAATCACATTGTATTTGTAATGTTTTTGGGTTTAGGAGGAAGTAAACCCAAGCTTGACTAATAATAATTTATTAAATGAAAAACAAACATGAATGCAGGGGTGACATCAATAGGGTAAGTACGACAACAGGGTGTAGACTACAGAGAACCGACAAGCACAAGCACAAACACACAACACTAAATAGTAACATGAAACAAGGAACACCTGATGGGGAGACGACGGGAAACGAGACACAGCTGTGAGGCGGGGCTAGAGTGTGGTAAGACACAACACAAGCACATAGACAAGCACATGGCTAAAAAAAACAAAATACAGACATGAACACTTACAATACAAGACGGAACCTCTTAGTTTTTCTTATTTGTGAAGAAAACAAATCAGTTTTGGTCTAATTGTCTTATGCTAACCCTTTGTTGTAACACACCTGTGTCGTCTGAGTTTTCAGATGAGCCCAAGCGCAGGGGAGCAAAGGGGACTCCCGCCTCCCAGCGAGAAGGGGAGAGGTGATGAGCCTAGACAAGTTGATTGGCCCTGGCTGAATACAAACCACAATGGATGTACAAAGTATTAGTTAGCTCGGTAGATTATCTATGTAGTTATTTTTCACCCTCCATGTATAACTTTGCTCCTGTGTTGGTTTCAGAAAATTGGGCTTTTGGTTAAAGTAGAACAACCATTCTGGCACAGAAAAAAAGTATAGAATTCACTGGCATCCAGATACTGCCACGACGGACACATTTATAATAAGTGCATGTGTCACGATATGGGTTGTTGGAGGTAGTAAGTGCAAGCTTACAGTTTTAAAGATTTATTTAAATAAACAAACAAAACACTAACCCAAAGCTCGAAGCTAAGAAATAACCAAATACCATAAGACAGACTGAGAACAGACTGAGAACCAACACAAGATCACACGGACTAAGAATAATAAAGACTGAGAATACTGAGGCTGAGAATACATTCGGGGCTGAGGCTTAAAGTCGCTGGTAGCTACCAACTTCTGGGCAGCTACCTTCTGTAGGGTCCCAAAAGTCCCCTTTCCTGAACAAGGGCTGCTGCCCCGAGCAGTTCTTGTTCTCACAACACTGCTCTCCTCAGCAGCAGAGGACTCCAGAGATGAGCTGTGCTCTCGTGGAGCAGCAGTAGGTGGCGCTGTAGATGACCTGCTCTCCTCCAGAGCAGCAGCAGGGTGCACGAGAGATCAGCAACGTGAAGGTGGAGCTCGGCATCATCAGCGATGCAGAGGCGGAGCCCAGCATGTTCAGTGACATCTTGGCAAACTCCCGTGTCATGTGCAGCGTCAGTGACATCTGGGTGGAGCTGTCCCGTGCTGCGTGCAGCCCCTTCAGCAAACATCTGGGTGGGTCTGTTCCTCACTGCGTACTTCGATGTGGGGGCAGAGCTTTCCTGTTTGGCTTGCTCCCGCAGAGCAACATCCAATATTCTGGGCTGAAACTGAGGCTCAGGATCGGTGCAGATCCCCTGAGCTGTGGGCGGAGGCTCGGGCTTGGTGCACCTCCCCTGGGCTGCAGGCTGAGGACTCGGTGCACGTGCTTGATGACTCTGTGGGCTGGAGAGTCGACTCGCCCCTTGACGAGAGCCGCGGTTTGCTCTGCATACTCGTCGATGGGTGCAACTGCTCACGGGACTCCTCTTCAACGGGTGCAGCTGCTCCTGAAGCTCACTCCTCGACGGGTGCAGCGGCTCGCAGGGCTCGCTCCTTGATGGGTGCAGTGGCTCACGAAGCAACACGCTGGAAAGCTCAAATCCCAGGGGAATGGGAAGCTCCGTTGCTGAACTGAGGAGCAACTGCCCTGCCTAGAGAGATCTTTCGAATGCTGGCTTACCATAGCGCCCGCTTCTGGCCCTTCTAAGCTTTGGACTTTCTAAACTGCTGCCAGCAGCCTCAGGTGGAAGGTTACGCTCTTCCTCAGAGCTGTTCTCCTGAGGCAGCTCTGAGCCCAACAGCTCACTCCCAAGAAAATCTCCCCTCCCGAAGCGTTCCCTTCCCTCCAGCATCTGCAGCTTCACCAGGTCAATTAACCCCTCCAGCTCATTCTACTCCTTCCCCTTCGAAATCCTCCAGATAACTTGGAGGTCGTTGAGGATGCTAGACCTCTCAGCAAAGTCCCCTCCATTTCTCCACCCTCTTTGTACCCAACGTTAACCAATTTATAGCACTTACTGCTTCCATAGTTTGGTTGGTTATTCTGTCAAATATGGGTTGTTGGAGGAAGTAAGTGCAAGCTTACAGTTTTAAAGATTTATTTAAATAAACAAACTAACACTAACCCAAAACATAGACTGTGGTACTCACGAAATATAGACTAAGAAAAACAAAACAGAATCTAAAGACATGAAGTATCCTAGGTAGAAACAGAATAAACAGGCTCTGAGACAACAGAGTACAACAGATAAGGGCGGGGCTAGAACAAAAACAAAAACACCGGACATGTGGACAAGGTACGTGGCATGACGAGACGAGACAGTATGTAAACTGTTGACCACAGTTTGTAGGTTTATATTTACAAATTCCATTTCCAGAAAAGTTGGGATGTTTTCCAAAATGCAATATTGTGCCTAATGTATGAGATATTCAATTTAAAAAGAACATTTCTTAGTGCAAGGCTGTAGACAATGTAGGTTTTTCAACATTCACAAGATAAAATATTGTAAAAAGATTCGGAGAATTCAGAGACAGCTGAATGAAGTCGGAACCACTGTTAAATACGCATGATCTTTAGGCCTTCAGGTGCCACTGCCTAAAACCTGTCATATTACTGTGACAAATAAAGCCACCTGGGCTCTGAAGTACTCAAAAAGCCATTGTCACTTAACACAGTTTGTCATTGCATCAAGAAACGTAAAACTGTATTATGCAAGAAAGAAGCCTTACATGAATCTTATACAGAAACACTGGAAGGTTCTCGTCTTAGATGGACCAAAACACTGTGGAACCATGAGCTTGTTTTTGTTTTTGTTCTAGCCCCACCCTTGTCCTGTTCCTTGTTTCTTGTTTACCTGTCCCTTGTTTCTAGTCTCCGCCCATGCCCAGGTGTTCTGTGTTTTGTCTGTCTATTTAAGCACTCATTTCACATTCCAGCTTGTTACTGAAAAAAAAAACCCATCAAGTTCTCTGTGCCAAAAATTAAAATGATCATCCAGGTTGTTATTAGTGAAAGGTGCAAAAGCCAGCATGTGTGATGGTACGAGGGTGCCTTGTTGTAAATTAAGAAATCACAAATATTTGTTTGAAATGCATTGTGGTAAAATCACACCTTTTCTGGAAATTAAGTTTGTATCTTTGGCTCCTCCATTAATTATCATTAAAATTTAACTTTTAAACTGCATTTACATTTTTAAAGCAAAAACAATTTCCTGTATTAATTACATTGTAAAGAATTAATGCACTTCTACAGTAATGTTCTATCTTCTGGTCAGTATAATGTGTTTTACAGTTTTATTCTGCATCCTCTGATCATCCACAGTATAGTCATTGCTGTATTATATTAAGCACCTTGTTGTGTGGCTACTGTAATATTACTGTAACAATACTGTAACACTATGTCAAACCATACTGCATTATCAGCTTCACTGAAATGCAGAAAGCACCAAAAGTACTTTTTTGAAGAAGCAAAGGACCATTGTCTTCACTGCAATATATTTTTTCTAAGTTGCTTTAGTGTTTGTGAAAGTGTGTAACATGGTTATACAAGTTATAGCATGTAATAGCATGTTAGCTTACATAAATAGCATGTTACATTACCTGAAAAAGCACTACTTGAATGTAAATGATACATTTTCACTGTACTTGTGGAAAAATTGCTCTTGTATTATTTTCCAGGCAGGTTCATTACAACTTTTAAGATTCCACACAACAGCCTTGTGTTTCATTTAATCTGATCTTCCACATGTTTCACATTTTGTGGGTGTTGTAATGATCAATGGGTGTTGAAATTAGTGTGTCACGTGTTGATCGAGTTGGAACCCAAATGCACGCTCAACAAAAACTTTATTGAGCAAATCCATGAGTCACGTTGACACAACAAAGGTAAGTCACTCGGCTAAAGCTAACTAAAGCTAATACTAAGCTAAGGCTAAGGAATACTCTGGAACCATGAAAACTAAGAGTAACTATGAGACATGGAAAGGCTAAAGCAACTGGCTACGCTCGTTGCATGACGGTGAAAAGACAGTATGCTTCGCACCCACCTAGTTAAGTAATCCCTCTGATTACTTTCCTAATAATTGCCACCTGGTCTTTGCTGAGCTTTGGGACCGCTTCCGATTTAGCAGCTCCCAGCCACCAGGTGGCAGCGCCTACCCCTCTGCTCCAGTCCTTACATAGTGTCACTTTATATTCATACCCTTTAAATTTATAACATCAGGGAAGTTTCACATTACACTGTCATATGCATTTCCTTCTAATTTAATTATGTAAGCCAGATTCAGCTATGAGAGTAATTCAGGGTTCCTTCAGAATTGTTTCGATGAGAGCAAACAGAAATCAGCAATGTGTATTTCCTCATAATTATCTACCCAGCCCAGCTCAGGCATCATGTGCATTTCATTTTTTTTATCACAAACATTATCTTAAAGTAGCTTTACAGGCATGTGAATCATTTATGTACACAAATACTTAAGTCCATAGAACAAAAACCTTACTATATAACTCTTGGTCTGCATAGAATGCCTGAAATGATCTCTGTATCTGCAGTGTCCCAGAAATGTGCACAAAACAGTGACTTTGAGGTACAATAAGAAACTTATCAGTTGACTCTCACAAATCATCCAGTGTCTCTTACCCCAGGAAGCAAGTAAAGCGAAATTTATGCATCAAGCTTTGTAAGAAAAATACTGTGAAAAAAACAGTGGATCTGTACAGACATTTATATTATGTTTCACACTGATTCTGCAAGTATACTGTTTTTTTTATTTCACATGAGCCCGATCCTTGTTATAGCTAACAGTTAAAATGATCAATGTGATACAAAACATCTACAAATTGTCTGTCAAAAATAAATAAATAAATAATACAATTAAAAATCAACTATGTATACTCACAAAGAGGTGTGCCATTGGTGCAACCAACAACAGCTTTTGGATGCCCAAACCTTGATGCTTAAGTTATCTGAATATTAACAAACTGATTGAATTATAATTTTGTACATTATAATTTACACTTGTGTATTTTACCTGCAATTTCCTTAGTAATCATTACACACCAATTCAAAATCTGTACCCAGTCAGCAATTAAGCCAAAGATCCTGAATTTAATTCATCAACTTAATAAAGAATGTTTATGCTAGTAATTCTTACTGCTCCCTCAACTTTGCCAGATGTTCTTCATTTGGCTTTACAGCTACTATACATTTACCTAAATAAGAACAACAGATAATCTGACTTATAAACAAAAAGAAATTGAAAGTCTTGTCCATCTGTGTGTTGCTCAGCCCATTGTTTCAACATAGTGGCGCAGCAGGTTCCTTATGTTGACATTATGACATTTGAAAAGCAATTGTTAATTGATCTTTCTCTTTTGAAAAGCACTCTAAAACGTTTCCGCCTTACAGATAATTCTGGCACAAGCTGTATTTTTCTAAGTTTGACATATGTGGTATATTTGCTGTTGTTAATTTAACTTGACATAACCTATTGTTTTATGTTTTGAGATAAAGTTTTGACCTAAAATATATTTTAAAAATACATCATTGGTAAAAGTCCCAAAATAGAACATGTTCTACCTTTATCAATGGTATGATTAGACTCTGTGTAAAATAAAATAAAATAAATAAAACACTGCCAGTAAAAATTAAAAACAATGACTTTTAATGACTTAGCTATTAACATTTTTCAGCATTACAGTAGAAATGACAATAGCAATTGTAAATCGTTAATTGCTCCTCTGGTTATAATTATGTACATGTTCCCTATTAACATGTTACCTATGAACCAATACATTTATTTTATTCTTTTAGATCAGTTTTAAAACAACAGTATCATTAAATAAGTTATGAAATGTAATCACTAAATACATTTGTACACAGTTACTGTGCCTTGCTCTAGAAAGTTACTAAAAAAGCTCCACAGTCTCAAAAAGGATGTGTTATACACATTTTCAGGTCACGTAACACATTTTCTTTTTTGCCATACTGTTAAAAGTGTTATAACAGTGTGTTAAAAGAAACAGCTTGTGTTGTCCTTAACTACACATACATATGTGTTCAGTTACGGATGTGTTTTAGAGTGCACTGTGTAGCCCAACATTTTCAGTTTCATACAAATGTGGCTTTGTACTGCATTGTGATGTTTTTGTCTGATAGGCTGCTGAGGGGTCGTGTGGGGTCAGTGGGGGGGAAAGTGCCATTCTTCATTTTGCTTTGGCACTGACGAAGCTCTGCTGCATAACCCTCGAAGCTGTCTTCCAGACTAACCCCATCCACACCAAGCCTTTTGTTCTGAGGACATGTTGCCCCCTGGTGGCAGCTGGCTGGAGGGCAAGTTTCTCCACCATTGTTTGTACCTGAGAGAGAGAAATGTTTAAGCGTGGGGAAAGCAGTTTGGTGAAAGAAAAGAAAAGCAGGAAAGATAATCTGCATGTTGCCTTGTAAGTTTACATTTAGGTAAACTACTCTAAAGGTTTATTTAAAAAAGAAAAGGAAAAGATCTTACATGTTAGTTAAAAGTGTAACTGCAGAGATTTGTTTTAAAGACAAGAGAAGAGTTTATATATCTGGCTATGTGGCCCAAGGAGTGTGTGTGCGGAACTGATGATGAAAAGATGAAAAGATGCAGTGGCAGCCATCAGATGCAGTGGAGGAGCTGGACATGCCCTTTAAGAGCTTCATTCCCAGTTCAAATATCAAGCACCTTGTACATTTTGCACTTATCCTAATCTAACACAACCAACCCAGTTAGCTTATTGCCTTTGTCTGATTCTATGAAAACTATGGTTTAATTTAATCAGCACAAATAAAGGTTTGACATTGGATTGTATTCTAGCTTCTAGTATATGTCTGATTAGTAAAACTGCATGTTTGTATTAATAGAGACAGAATAGTGTCTGAAGTTAAAATACCCCATATTCATTGATGCTCTCATTATGTTAGAAATGTACACTGAACACAAGTGAACCTTTTATAGCAGGATGGGGAACTATGGTCCTGCAGGCCACTGATTCCTGCATGATCTGATGATTTTCCTGCTTAAGTACACTTGATTGACTCATTGGTTAGTTTACAAGTTTACTTGACTGGACAGCATGGACAACCAAACTGTGCTGGACTCCAGGCCTCAGTGTTGAATGCACTGGGAGATATATATCTAACCACTAGGTGGCAGCTCTCTTCTATAACTATAAGAGTCCTTGCTGCCAAAGAAGACTTAGGGTACGGGTAGAAAACATTTCAAACTTACTTTTACTTTTTACCTTTTTTATAGAAATATCCTCTAGTATGTACAATACCAAAACCCAGGACTGAATATAATTCCTTGTCTTTTTAAGGGTTACAGAATATTTCCCCCCTAAAAGTGCACAAGCAAACAATTATCAGAATCATGTTATGCATGTCACTGATCAAGAAGAAGTAAAAATCTGTGCATGCATCAGAAGGTCTTACAGATATAATTCTTGGACTGTATATAATACGATATTTTCAAGCTATCTGATTTTCTTGGATTGTGTTGTGTCTTAATAGCATAATGGATTTCTATCACAAAAAACACATTGGGAGCACAATTCAATCAAAACACAAAGACAGAGAAGGAAAGGGCTAGAGGAAAACAGTAAGATAATGACCAGGATGGAAATGAATTATGAAGAGCGATACTACACATGATCACAGGCAAGTCTAATGTGATTTCACCTTTAGTGTTTATTAGACATACAAAATCAATGATCTACAGAGGAGGCAGCATGGCTTGCAATTCAACAATGCAGTTTTAGAAGCATGTGCATTGACTGCTCAGCAATCTTTGAATGGGCTTAGTTTCAGTTTAGAAAGTCTTAGCTTTTCTCTGACTATTCTGTAATGAGCAATCAGATAAAGCCTCTCGGCTCAACCGTTCAGCTTTGTTGAATTGCAGCTCAGGAGAAAGGATGGAAAGCAAATCTGCTACTAATTAATGACTTGCTACAAAATGTTTAAACAAGAATGAAAATAGTCCTCCATGACTAATATATAAAACACTGAGTTTCACTACACATAATGCTGTGTAAAAGTTGCATCAGCATCAACTAAGTATGGTTTCTTTAAAAGACATTTAGCAAAAAACATTTTGTGATAACCCTTAGAAGTCAGAGAGAGTTATTGGTTTCATTTTGCTATTCTGTTCAAAAGTGATCACATTACATATGTCATTACATGGTCTGTTATGCAGTGAGTAACATTTATATACAGTTTACATTCAGAATCAACAGATTCAAGTCTGCACTTCTTACTTTTTTCTGTTTGTTCTGAGGCATGTTTCATTCAAATCAAGACTGTACAGAACTATAAATTCGAATCATATCATATCTCATCTCCTACTTACAAATGTATATTGTACTATATATATATTTCTCACTTGAGAAAGATTTAGTATTGGATTACACCATGCTTATTTTTATTGCTGACAGTAACTTCCAAGGCCTTCTAAGGGTTAACAGAGTTGAAACTATTAAACACTTTATATTTATGGAACATAAGTAAAAACAATTTTATAACATATCTATTATTTACAGTTACAGTATAAATTCAAAAAAATAAAATACATAAAGTGCATGTCAGTTCTACCTGACCATATTAAAAGGTGTCCATTCCTGGTGCTCCTGTTTATGCACAAACATCAGCCACAATACACAAACAGCCAGTACACACACTATAGGGCATAAGGCTAGTCATGTGGGAGAAATACCTGAGCTGGGCTGGCTGTGGGCGCAGGGCTGCGGTGGTGTGAAGTTGGCCTCGGGCAGGCTGCCTTCGTGTGGAGGTGGAGGGATTGGTGTGGGGGGCAGTAACGTAGAGTTGGGGCTAGTGATATCTCCCTCCCCTACTAGCGTCAGATCACCCAAGCCTTCCCCGTCCTGTTCCTGGGTTTGGTGTGCTGGTCGGAGGATGGGGGAGAGGGGAGGGGTGAAAGGGACCAGCTCAGCTCCAGGATTGTGTGGGTGTCCATTGGAAGTGGCGGGTTGGGATTTGTTTTGACCATGGCCAGGTTTTTGGGAGGTGGGAGTGGAGCAAGCAGGTGGACTGCTGGAGTCAGGCTCTAGACGCAGGAAGTCAGGCAGCACTAGATCCTCCTTCCTCAGCAAGCCTCTTTGATCATTAGCACGGCTGCTCTGGGCACGACTCAGCAACTCAAAGAACTCTGAGAATAATAATAATAACCAATTACCAATGTAACAATTACTAATGTACAAACGTTGTTTACTAACAGCAGCTCATGGTTACAATGTGATGTTAAAATGCTTTTTAATAACTTAAATGAAACTTAATTTAATTCAATTGATGTGTGAGATTATGTGTCTATGTAAAGTATTTTTAACAGGCTTCCAATGTGGCCAATAATATTTCTTTTTTTAAACCTCCTATACACTAAAAAGTGCCTTAAATTACTTAATGTAAATGTCGGTGGGATATATTGCAGTAATGTGGGACTAAAATACACATTTGAATCAGGTAATTTAAGGCTGATCAGTGTGGTTGCAGGAGAGGTTATACAGATTATCCAAGACTACAACTATTTCTACAAAAAAAAAAAAACAAAGACAGAGAAATTGTTTCCTTACCTTCAGCTTCATCCAGATGAATCTTATTGCCTTTCCTCTTCTGTGGTGTTTCTGTGATAGGGTGCTTATTTCCTCCGTCACCTTTTACAGGTCTACCTGACTTTTGATCCCCCTGATGATACAATAACAAGGTAAGGGGCAGGTTACCCTTTAATGCTGAGAGTACGGTTGCTGGTACACATATATAAACTGTTTTGAAACTAACACGACTAATGAGCCTAAGGATGAGCCTCCCAAACAATGGCATAAACAGCTGTCACACAATCAAAAACACAGTTTAAATATATCATTTGCAGCAAAAACCTAGCGCTACCATTAACAAGGATCTTCCAAAAATTACATTCCACACACCCACTCAGTCTTACCGGTGTTGCTTGACCTCTATTGGTCAGAGGAGTTGCCTGGGTTTTGGAAGGGATCGTCTTAGATTTGTCTGCTTTGTAAGCAAAAGAAAGCACAGTATATGTAATGACTGTTACTTATGACCTTGAATGTAGGTATATGCCTTATCAGTATGAGAATGATGAGCTAGTACAGCACAAGGCTACAAATATGTGTAGGAGTGTGTCTGCCCTATCATTTGGAGGACACACACTTCTGACACACTGACATACACAGCCAAAGAGTGTTATAATGTGTATGTATGTTTATTTTGTACATTTTAGGATAAAAATGTCCAGGGAAAAATAGGGACAATCTATAATGTTTGACTTCCTTTTGACTAAAATATATTGAACTGCACAGTTTTTTATTTACACCTGGAAACAAACAACCAAAAGTTTTAGAATTTAGTAATAATTAAACAAATAATATTTAAAAAATGTGTGATTTAGGATGAGATCTTGTTCAGTACAGTAAATTTAAACGAAATTGTGAAATTGACCATAAAAATTTACTTTAAAAATGCTAAACAGTAGGGTTTTCACTACTTGTCTCAGATTTTCGGACTCCATTGTATATTTATATTACAAATATGTGTAGGCTACATATTGTGCATATGAGATTTGTGTATTACCATATATCCTGAAAAGATCAAACAAAAAACCTGTTTGTGTGTTTTTATACATACCTTTGGAACAGCTTGGATCAGCCCTCTCTAGGACTACTCGTAGGCCATCAAGATTGGATATGGGCAGTCCTAGATCGAGTGCCTCTGTCTCCCCACTCTGAATGACAGAATTAAATATTAACATTTACCATCTAACAAATATAGATTGAACATTTAGCACAGAAATCACAAAAAAATATTGTTTTAATTTACTTGATTGAAATGTGTCAAATGAATAAAATGTTATTATAACATTTTTCTTGCCTGAAAGCACTATGCTTAAAGCAATAGTGCTGATGTAACATTTCGTTTATGTGCAGCTGAGTGACACATTTGAATCATGAAAATTCAAACCAATTTAAAGTACAATACATGGCATAGCAAAATAGGCCAATGAAGCTTTACAGTGTTGATACGATTTTATGTCTATTTTAGTTCTCTATGAAAGGAAAAAACTCTATTTTTAACATTTGACAAAAATAAACCTTCTGTTTTGTGGAGCAGGGAGCGGGCTGCATTTGTAGCTATTGCAGCCCAAATTCTGGGCAGTGGTCTACCAGTCATGTAACATTCCTTTTCAAATCTAGCTTAGTGGACTGGTTTTGACTACCGTTTAACATGTGACAGAAGAAGCAGTGAACTGTAGGTTACCACCCCATCCACCACACCCTATGACATTCACTTTAGCAGCAGTAATGCAGATCTCAGAGCAGTTCTGCCTTTTGTTTAAAACCACTTCTGGTCCTTTTCTTGTGGGAGAAACTGGTTCTAGACCAGCGTTTTCACATACAGTCTGTACCCATACAGCCCCACCCTTGTTTGGCCACAGATGTGGTGAATACTGCCACAAACTCACGTTTCCATGGCAAAATAACTTACAATTCTGGCCACCAGGTCGCTAAGGCGGAGGCCATACTTGGCAACCACAGGGCGCAGGACCTCAGCAACGGGTTTGGTGGGCTTGGCTTTCAAGCCCACTGATCTGTTAATGGGCACCAGATCCAGTCTGAAAATAGAAGGCAGAAGAGAAATATTTATAGCACAAGTACACAGTCATGTATTTGTTTGATACTCTTTCCTATGCATTATAAAACTCTGATAAACCAACAGGAATGAAGATTTGTGGAAAGTGGTTGAATGAATGGCCTGAAAACACAGCCTCAGAGCCACCCTAAATAACTAAGCTCTGTTCTCATATAAAAACAGTGAGTCAAGTGTTACTGTTTTAAAATTTCACTCTGCCCTTGTTGTTTCAATAAACAAGGCATATAAATGAGTTTACCTGAATAAAGTACGCTTCTCTAGTCGAAGGTCTCTGCAACTGAGAGTCATGCTGTCTTGGTCCAACACCAGCGGCTTTAAAGCAAAAAAAAAAAAAAAAACTCAGTCAAGCAGAGGTGTAAATCTCTGACCTCACAACTACTGTGCCCTTGAGCATCCTGCTACACTGCTCCCCAGACACTGTCGATAGCTGCCTGCTGCGCCATGTGTGCACGTTTGATGGGTTAAATGCAGAGGGCACATTCTGTTGTGGTGATTGAGTGTGTTCGCTATGACAAATTGTCACTTCACTTTTACTCAATTCAATTACACTTTTTTATTAAACAAGTTCATTGTGAAATTCCATTGAAATGTTTTGGTAAGATTCTGAATTATTTTACAGAGAATTCACTGATAATACTTAGATTGGGATAAAATCTCACATGGTTATGAAATATATTAAGCCATTAAGCTTTATGTTCTCAGTGAAGTCGTTTTAAAGAAGTGTCATGTTTCAGTGGAAATGGATTTATTGGCTTTATACTAAAATAGTGCAAGAATTTTAATGAATCTAAAATGTGCTATACTGAATTTTACTATTAGATCCTTTACTGTATATTGTTATAATCAATAATCAACAAGCATTCCCACAGATCTGTGTATTAGAATACATTTTTACTCTTAAATAGGAGTGAATGTTATTTCTGTGAGTGACTGGCGGTGAACTGGTACCTTTTCTCCTCCAACAAGGAAGAGGTCAACTGCGGCGAGGTTGATGTGCTGTTTCTGGCAGAGCTCCAAAAGAACCTGTCTGATGGAAGCCCCCTGCCTCAGAGGCACACAGCAGCTGGATCCATCAGGAAGTGTTACTGTGCACAACCGGCTTACCCTCTCTCTTTCCCTCTCCAGTGTAGAACCAGTTTTCTGATCACACTGGCACACACACACACACACACACACACACACACACACACACACACACACACACACACACACACACACACACAAAATATG
>JBBPDA010000013.1:14176440-14197676 GCA_037974385.1 Arnoldichthys spilopterus | reverse complement strand
TGTGCACGTGTGATGGGTTAAATGCAGAGGTTGCATTTCGTTGTGGTGCTTGAGTGTGTTCACAATGACAAATCTTCACTTTTACTTCACTTTGGTAAATACAGGCAGGGCTGAGCTATAGAACGGAGTAATGAGGAAGATATGGGATGGTGGTGGGGTACAAAAATTTAATTCCAGTTATAAGAAGGCAAAAATGGAAATAAATAGAATGGAAGAGAAGCTTCCAGAATTTAACAATGCAGCAAGCATGGAGAATCAGGTCCAATCCCTTCATGTATATATTGACTGATGCTAATCAAACAGAAGTTCTACTGCCACACAATCTGCATTTACAGTAGGGGTGGGGAACATCTCATTCAAGTCATTAGTTATTTACCAAGTTTAGTTAGTGTGCTAAAATGTCCAAGCTGTGCTGTGTTCCGGCCATTAGTTCCCCATCCCTGGTTTACATGTTTTTCAGAGTAAGCTATGATTGCTAAATTAACTTTCGCTTGCTAGTGTGCAATTGGTTTATTGGTTGCTCAGACTCAGAGAGTGAGCATAGTTGTGATAAATGCTATGCATCAGGGACAATCAGCCTTAACCCCAAAATTAGAACCACCCAAATTTACATAAAAGAGGAGAAACAGAACAGTAGACACTGGAAAATCATTGGGGCATGGGGGATACTTTCATATGTTATATTGTTGTTATATATATACCAACAAGATCAGTATCAACCAAATGATAAAGAAATCATGGTAGTTCTGAACTGTAGGTTCCTTGTGGCTTGAAAACCAGACAAATGTGGTACATAATAGGAGTTTCAGACCGTTATTACTTCTTTGCTTACAAAGAGACACAAGGCATATTTTAAATTCATAGGGAAATGCCACAACAGAAGCTTTGTTCTTCCTGTCCCATAAAACTCAAACAACAAAATTTTGTTGTTCCACTAGTCTCATAAAACCCACATGAAAGCTCTTCTTTATTATAAGAAAGTTTCTTGAAGCCCATTTATGAATGCTAAGTTTGCAGTAAAAGCCACTCACAGGAGTGCTAACATATCACTGTTTCTACTGTTTGCTATGTAGAGCAATCCAATTTCTCTTCTGTGATGCCCACATACACACCTGTCAGTCTCTCTTCCTCTTCCTGACTGCTCACACCTTCTGTGGCACTGCACAAACAAAATGCACCACACCTTTGACAGTACTAGGTCAGTAATATTAACAGTGTTGGTTTTTAGTACCTATAGAATGATAACAGGTGGCAGTCCCTTATTTTATCTTCAACAAAGTTCAGCAGTGTTACTTAAGGAGAGCGGAACCTGTTTTTAATCTCATCTTGACGAGCTGTCAACAGTGAAAAAAGTTTATTGGATTCAAGGAAGCCTATGCTACCTTTTGCATGTTTTATTGCTTTACAATCAAAATGTCTCAGAGATTATTATGCACACGTTAACCATTCTGGCAGCTCTGTATTATGAACAAACAGTAACCATTCTGACAGTTGCTGTCAACAAAAGGCAAAAAAATCCCCATACCAAGAAGTAGAACAGTATATCCATTGGCTGAAGTTAAAACAGCACTACAGGAGACAAGCACCAGATCCAAACAAAGGTTCCTGGCATGTCTTAGCATGTTTTAGCCAGAGTTTCTACGATACACATGGACAAAGATGGATCGCGTGGATAGATCGGAGATGTATCCAGAAAGCAAACACTGCCTGAGTTGAAGAAGGCCGGCTTCAATCTTTAAAAAACCCAACACCAGTGGCAAAAGTGAAGTGTTAAACGCTTCTTCTCCTGACAAGCTGTTTAAAACCCTGCTGAGGCCAGTCAAGACTCACCAGCACAGCTGCTAGGGAGGCGACTAATGAGCAAAGCAGCTGATCTAACAAAGTCAAGCCAACGAAGGATAAACGAGCAAGAAAAAAAGACCCAAATGGAAAAAAATGTAAGCAAACTTACTGTTTTCTGGGGGCGTGCCTTTCGGAAAGAGAACCTCTTTTTGAGGCTCATCTTGGAGTCAATAGACTTAGTGAGCAAGATGCGCGTGTATATGCTATGCATGTTTCAGTGTATGTGTGTGCACATACCTGAAGATTCTCCACCCAGGATAGGACAAGGAGAAGACACACACAGACACACACACACAAACATACACGCTGGGCCATGTCTAAACAAGTTCACTCAGCCCCCAACATATGACACCGGAAGGCAGGACGGTAGAATGAATTCTCCTGTACTGTAGTCATAGCTACATTGTCACATACACCTCAAGGGCTTTAGATCAAATCACATCCAGAGAAAAAAACAGAAAATGATTTCTGCCAAGACAGCCTAATCCATCTTAGTTCCCTGTTGAGCTTATTTGGAGATGTGTGTTGCTATGTATGATGTATAATGGGATAAATTTAGTTCCTTTATATTTGTGTTAGAGCAGTTCACTCTGGGTGGGCCTTTCCCAAGACCAACGCTGAGTTATGGGAGGGGAGATTATATTACTCTGTTTTCTCTGCTTTAGAGAAAATTCAAACCTGTGCCCAGCTGTATGTGGCGATGTAATGGGAGATGCCATGTTTTCTCCTGCTATCACCATAATCTCTGCACATCAGCACAAGCTGAAGGAGTACCTAAAATCTTTCTGGTGATACACTCAAAGAGTTATGATTTGTCTTCCCCAGCTCATTCAAATATGCCACCAGTGTAGTTTGGATGTGTGCATGCACACATTTGGCAGTAGATGTCTCAGTGTATCTGGGAGGGATATTTTTAAACTGTATTCCAAGCAAACAAGAAAAAAGCACTGTTTAATTGTAAACAAACTGACATATTGTAGGTGACATAATGACAATTATGATTAAACAAAACTGTCAATCAAAACGCTTGCTGTTGCTATGCCAATCACAGAGACTGCTGGAGAAGTAAATGTCACATGCGCAAGTGTGCAAAAATCAAACTTGGATCAAATGAAATAACATAACTATTCACAAGTATTCATATTGGGTACTGAGAGCTCGATTCCCTTTTATTCTAAAAACAAGCTGGAATCTGGATTCATCACATCACATTCTCATCTGAGGTGAGCTCAGGCCCAGAAAACTCTTCAGTGTTACTGCAAAGAGTTGATTATGGCTTCCTCCTTGTGTAATATTATTTCATATTTCTTGATGCAGTGATGGACAATGTTTTTCCAAAGTACACCCAAGCCAAGGTGGTTATATTTGTCAAAGTACCATGTAGTTTTCTTAGGCAATGCCACCCTAGGGCTTGAAGATCACACATACTCAAAAGTGGTTTCTGACCTTGCCCTTTATGCATTGTCTCTGAATTCTCTGAATATTTTACTTCATTATATACTGTAAATTTAAATTTTGCATTGAGAAATGTTACTTTTGAACTGACTAACAATTCTTTCATGAATTTTGATACAAAAAGGTGAACCACAACCCATTCTTGCTTGTAAAGACTGAGCTTTTGATGGATGCTATTTATACTGAATCATGATACCTCATCTGCTACCAATAAGCCTGCTTAATGCCATCAAATTCTTAATGTGTGTATTTTACAAAATACAATTAATTTGGTCAGTAAAACTATACAATCTTTACTTGTACTTTTGTCAGTTAAATACAGGTTTACGTGAGTTAACATTTTTTTTAAATTTCATTTTGCAAAACATCCCCATCTCTCTGGAAATGAGGCTTTTTTAAATGTAGGCTTTGACTGATGTTTCTTAAAAGAACATTTAAAAAGGAGAGGAGTACATTAAAAGTAAAAAAAAAAATCCATTATTTTTTACATCAGCATAAAATGCTTAATGACATTTAAGCAAAGAACAATGATGAGCAGTGAGAGTTGTGGGTTTTGTTTCTGTGTTTTCACAGTTTTCTGACTGTGAATTCTCTCTAATAGCCCTGACTGCACAGTGGCCTGTGGATTTACAGTATTGGTTTCCTCTTATTCTCTGAGCGGCTCCAGCAGTTTGAAAACACTTGTACTGACTTCATTCTATGTAAATGTGCTCCACATCAGTTGATTCTTTGAGTAGTATGTGTGTGTGTGCATGTGTGCACACAACTTTAACATGTATTAATGTCACCTATGTCTTTAGCTGTGTGAATGTAGTAAAAATAAAAAAGACTTTGACTCCTTTCACCAGATTGCAGTGAGACGATGAAGCAAACAATCATGTCAGAGTCATTTTCAAGGGAGTAAAACAAATCTCTTCCTCTTATCTCAAGTGGACAACAAACTGCCTGAAAATAACATCAGAGACCTCAGAGGAGACTTCCTTTGAGCCTGCTGGAGAGGGAGGGGAGAGGCTGATAAGACGTGAGAGTGAGAGAGTGGCAAAACAGCAAGCTCAGTCAGACCACTTTAGCCTTTTCACAGTTGAAACATGGACCTTTCCTTTAGAAATGTAACGCTGGGTGGTATTAATAAAAATTTAAAATCATGATCATTTCCAAGTACATAATGATCCATGATGGTATTTGTTTGCATTAAAAACATTAATGAACCCATGCTTGCTTAGTGTTGCTACACTATGATAAAGAAATGCCTGACCTGTGGGCTTGCCAGCTAACACCAACTAAGGGTAACTGATGGTCGCTTTCCGTCAGCTCACAAGTTGTCTTCTGAGAACGTTTGCACTTAAACAAACTGCAGAGATTACAGCTGAACACAGGACATACTCACACAGCACATGCACCTGTGTGAAAGGTAACAGCTCTCTATAGCAGGAGCAGGCAGTTTGCAAACCTATGAAGATGCAGCATAACATAAATATCCTTTATAAATGTCTTACAAGCTTCAGTCATCACTGTTTAAGCTAAATCCACTGTGTGAATGTGAAAATAAACCACTGTAAACTTTGAGCTAAATGTGCTAAAAAGACTGATTAACAATGGATGTACATTAAGCACTGAAATTAAATTTTAACCAAATTCATAATTATTATAACTGTTATGCTACATAACAAACATTAAAAAGTTCATAAAATGACTATCTAATGCTTAATTTTACACCAGTGTTTTGCTGGTGTGACAAACAGTGACACTGTTATGGAACAGAGTGCTCATTATCTTTCAATAAAATGAAAAATCAATGTTATGTGGATATATTACTTAGCAATGAAGTGATGTGGTGCAATATGTAGAATGATTTTGCTACTGATAATAATTTTTATATTCAAATATATGTGAGGAAAATCCTAATCATATTCAATGTTGCCTATTACATCAAGTCTACTTTCTAAAATATGCTAGACTAGTTCTTCACATTTAGATTTTATTGATAGATGTTGAATGTACAACAACAAGTTCAGATATGTGGCAAAATCTTTCATCATTTATCATATTAGTTACCTACAGCCTTCAGTTGCTCTTTCCAGAAGTTCTGTTAGTCTTAGACAATTAAGAAAATACAATACTGAACCAAAAATGCAAAAAAAAAATCTTATGATAAACAATGACTTGAATATTTCCAGGTGTAAGAGAATACCATATAATGCTAACAGAAAAACACTTTACATAGTTTTGATATGCAGATGTCACGCCACAGCTGGTATTGGTTCCTCCCATTGTCTGGAAGAGGTAGTGTATTTAAAATGTAAGTCAGTCATTTTCTCTTAGCAAATCAAGTAACCACAGGCACATGACAAGACAAGGTTTAATAATGTGACTTAGGTCTTCTTTCAGCATTTACAGTGCATACTACCACTGAGTCCATTTATTTCAGCAGCATAATAATAATAAACAAAAACCTTTTTACCCCCAAAATGCACTATCCTGACATAGCAAACTGACTAGCAGTCTCTTTATAATTATGTAGTTAATCCTCCTGCTAGTACAAATAGGCTACAAGTGATGGTTGAGTCACTGTCAGGGTCTATGACCTGTGAGCTTACACTAACATGCTACTTGAGAAATTGATCCAGCAACATTCTGTTTAACTTATTGCAAATATGATCATTCATTATTAAAAACCCAAAAGAAAAACTTTACTTATGCCAGAGATATTTGTTTGCTCTGGAAATTAAATTCATTTTAAAGCACACATGTGTAAGCCTAGGTTACACTTTTTAAACTACTTATTAGGCTTCACTTTCACTAACAGAATTCCACATATTTTCTGTGGACAAAAAAATTCTGTAAAGCTGCTTTGTGACAACGTCATAAAATTGACTTGACTTGACAAAACATTCAGGAAGATCAGCAGCAATGTCATTTTAGAATTCATCAACGCTCAGTTCAAGACTAGAGAAACAATATCACAGTCAGTATCACTGCTTTTAGAGTAAGTTACTCCGATAACAGAAGTATTGTAGAATGTAATCTAAAGCTATATCAGACCTTTACCATTGCCAGATATAACTGTACCAACATCAAAACATATATTTTGTTTGAACTGACACAACACCTGCACAATGCTAGACTCTAAGGCAAAATAAATGACTTCAAACCTAAACCTCACGCAGCTTGACTGATGCTTCAAAACCACTGGTATCATCTTCTATAAAAATTTTAATGGCAATGCATTTGCATTTTGGGATCATGCACAGTAAACAACCCACCATTCTTGCCTTGCCTCCTGGCATGAGGGATGAAGGCAAGCAGGCCTCATTTAGCCTGGAGGCAGTGCATCAGTCATCATCTGAGATTCACCATGACCCCACCCAACCACACTTTCAAAAGTTTTCTCTTCCGTCTTTGTAGTGCACCAGTGGTCTTTCAAACTGCAACCTGATGCTTATAATTACACGACAGAACCCTTTCTTGACAAAAATAGATCCCTTTCACCAAGTCTGAGCTGAACTGACTGGTTTCAAAGTCATGATTAAATGTATGTGTAAAAATAACAAACAGAGCTGGAAATTTTTTTGTTACAGAAGAGAAAAGAACCTCTATGAAATATAAAGACTTTCTTTTCCTTTGCCTACAATGTTAATATCAGGATCATGTATCCACTACCACATGTATAAGCAGGGCTGGAACTTTGTGCACACACTTTGTGGCTACTCCTTAAGGAAGGGAGTAAGTAGCTCTCTCGGGAAAAAATCACTAACAGCTTCCTATTCATTTTGTGTCAGTGCAGTTCAAAGAGCAAAAGACATGCAAATACAAAGCGATAGTGGCACATTAGCAAAATATCACACAGACACACAGAGAGGAAGCTGTCATTACTTTTTTTAAACTTCCTCTTGAAAATTAACTGAGATCAAAACAAAAACAAAGACTTTACTGGTGCTACAGCTGATCTCAGCACTGATTTCTCTTTTAAATGTTTAAAGAATCACTTTAATTTATGACACTGAACTGAACCAGAGTATGTGTGAGTTGAAGACTATAAGGTAAAATTAATAGAAGGGAAGGAAAACAGCTACTTATATTGTCCATATATAATCCTATTCTGTGCGTTATCATAATGCAGTGTACTATATAGTTTGCTGCATGCTGTTTTGATGGTTTGGTGGTCTTGTACACTGTCTATGTTGTATTGTCTGGTTACATAATGACATGTAATAATATTTAAACATTGACACATTAAACCCTAAGTCCAAGATATCACTAGTAATACTAAAAGCACTGTGCAATTCAGTATGAATTATTACTGACTCTTATTCATTGTCACAAAAGGGGAATTTCTGGGTATAAAAGGTAATATTTTTATGATTTAATTTTATACAAATATTTTTCATTGCTTGATGGTGGTTAAACTCTGAGCTGTCAGTACAGAACGTTACTCTTAAATCTGTAAACAACTTGTATTTAGTTATATACACGTGTAATTATATTAGCACAGCCAAACAAAAGTAAAGACTCTTGATTTCTAAGGGATAAGAAAGATGAGGTGCTTGGGTGTTCTTTTAAAATAATGCAGACATCCAACTGCTCACAATGTAAATACAAACAAATAAATGTTCTCCCCTGCTTTCTCTCACATCTACAGTTATACAGTTCACAAAAGAGAGCCAGTAATATGGAACTTCCTAAACTTCTTTTCACCATGATCAAAATAACAGCTGGCCCTCATCAAGGCATTTTCTCAGACGGCTAGTTTAAGGGCTGCTCACACAGCTTTTGTGGTTTAGGGTTACCAGCCCACAGCCAAGTGGAACACACCAGGATGGCCAACCATCCAGAGGGCAAATGCTACTTCCCAGCATTCGGTAGTGTGTGCTCTAGATATACACAGTACTTAATAAACTGTAAAACCCAAAATCCCATTCGGTGCTAAACCTCTGGTGATGGAATAAGACTTCTTCAGCTATTGTGAGGGCAGAGTGATGCCCAATCAGATGTGTGAATCATAATGACTAAGAAGGAAAAGGCAAACCACATGTAGCCAGTCTGTCACAATGGCATTTACCACAATCTGTGATGCAAAATGACAATAGAGTTGATGCAGTAAGTTACACACATAGAGGTGAGTTACACAGATAAACCTGGGGTAGTTTAGTTTCTAGCTCAGTCAAATAAATCAACTTAGCAATATAAAACTATTTATAAAAGTAGGCATATCACAACAGTACCAACTTTTAAACCTATGTACAATCTTGTTATGTAGATGCATGGTTTTCATTCTTTTATTTGTACTATCATTTGTTATGTTTACAAATGTTCTGTTTAATATTGTATTTACTGATTTATTAATTCATTCTTATGCTATTAACTCTCTTACGTGAGCCTCATCACTAGCATTAAGTACCAATGTCCCTGACACACTGTGCATAATTGATATTAATATAAACATCAAAATTAATATATTTAAATTGCAGCAGGTACAGAAGAAACTGTCCAGCATATCGTCCCTGTCAGAACTAAACTTTGTAACTCTGTCATGTTTTTTTTTTCTTGATATAATTTAAAAACACCAGCTTCCCTTTACATTGTGTAAAAATGTAACTGAAAAAAAATTTACTTGGAAAGTAAAAAAAAATTCTTAGTTATTTAAATTAACTTGAATTAATTTAAGTTAACCTCCAATATAAGGTAAGAGGGTTTTTGGCCTCTCTTTTAAAGTCACTACTTTGCAGATATAAGATTTAGTTCTGACATTGCCAGTATCTAGATAACACTGTATTGTTGCTGGTTATCCATCCAACAGCTCACCAGGGACACAACCACACAATTTTTCAAAACCGAAACAAACACATCACTGAATTATAGGATAAACCGTTTTTGAGCAAATCAAAGTACGCAGAAAAAAACTTTGAATGTATCTAATGTGTTCATTTGTTGCACATGAATATATACCAACACAAATGCTGCGTTACAGAATATTTCTTTTGGCACTAATTTTGTTAATGAAAAGCTATAGCTATAAGTAAAGTCCATTCAAAGCAGTGTTTTTAGTGCAGAAAATTCTGTGAATAAGAGAAGAAAAGCAGAATCAAGAAGACCATATGAAACAGACGCATTAGAAGTGCAGAGAAAGGAATGGCACTTACTGTTGGAGAGTGAAGAGTTAAAGGTGGCTCCATGTGAGTATGTGTGTGTGTGTGTGTGTGCGTTTCCTCAGCGTTCCCCCAAACACCCAGCATAAATAAACATGTCCATTCGTCTACATGTTATGTGAATTCACAGGTTGAAGTTGAAGTGATTCTGCATCTAAAAAGTCTCAGCTCTTCCCCTTTCTCATCTCTCTGTAATGCTCCCTCCCTTTTTCCATGCTCCCTCCTTTCATTCTCTCAACTTTAGTTTCTCCTCCCACTGTAAGGAAACCTCACTCCTTCAGGTCAATCAGAAAGAACTTATGTCACACTGCTTTAGGAGGAAACTTGAAGAATGACTTGGACATGGAATGTAAACACACATATACCCTCGTATGTATGTGGGCTGTAAAATTATGTGGTTAGAGTCAATTTTTTTAATGTCAATTGAAATTTTACATTCTCAGTGAATTGGAAAAGATCAGCTGATAGCTAACACGATAACAATCCATCTATGAAATTCACATATTGGCCTTTTTCACAGTAAGGGGTGTAACAATTCACAAAATTCACTATTCTATTAGATAAAATACACTGCTAACTTGCCTTACATACATTAATGTTTGACAATATAGTGATTTGTTACAGTTTGATATAATTTGACTAACTGTATAATGTGTATTATCCATATGTCATTTGCAGAAAAATAGCCCCATTTAACTTCTATACTTTACTGTGAGTATGAATTTCTTCGTATTCATATGTGCAACCCTTCTTTCCACAAACATTATGAGCTGAATAATTGAGTACTATTTTTGTTTTGTCTACCCAGAGTAGTTTGTACCAAAACAGTTCTGATTTGCAGGTCATTGCATATTGTTCCCTGTTTAACTGCATTCAACTCTGTTTAACTTTATTGTGAAATCTTGCGTGACACATCTGTCCGAGGATAATTAACTTCCAGTTGCAGATTTTCAAACCACTTATATTGGCAGTACAGTTAAAGGTCTTTACTACGACTCCATAGCGTCTTTGTTTTCAAGTGTTGTTTAAAGATTTGTCCTCAGTAAATTAAGCTAGCTTCTTCACTCTCTCTATAAGTCATAATACATTACAGTATTTATGTAAATTTCAAGTGGATCTATGCACTGAAAGCACATAATTAACAATAACAAATGATTCTGAATATTGTTTCTAACATATCATTTGGAATTCTTAATGTTTGAGAAAAAGGGGAAATCATGTTCACTGGTCTAAATATTCCAATGTGAATGCTTAAATTGATGCCATATGCAGTGTTAAAGTGAAGGTTTGCTGGTTAATTGTGTATGTTAGGATTTTTATCTGAATTTGATGTTGGTATCATTGTTGTAGCTTACAATGGAACTAAAAATGTTTGGGGGCAGATTTACAGAGTCCCCAGAGCCTTTATAGGTAGATGAAACTGCTGGTCAGCAAGAGTGCAGTTATTTTCCACTGAAAATATGCTCACATAATACTATAGTATAAACAAGATAAAATTATATATAAAATCTTTTCTGGTAAAACAATTGAAATTAAACTGACATTAATTTAAACTTGGCAACACAATTACTGAACGCATTTGAGTCATTTTCTTGGTCATTTTAGTTTAGCAGAAAATTACAGTGTAAATTGGTGAAATAAGCTAGACGGTCATTAATTTAGACCTTGTCTGGCAATCTAGCAAATCCAGTGCTTACATAAGACATTTTCCATCCCAGTTTGAGCTAGGCTCCTCTAGTCTCTCTCTCTCTTTCTTTCTTTCTTTCTCTCTCTTCTCTCCTTTCAGTGCAGGAGCTCTTTTGGTGAACACCAGCATGACTGATGTTCTCATAACCACACTTTCCAGCTTTCCTGACCACCAGAAGGGCATTAGGTCCATGAAACAGCCATCTCCAATTCCAGGAAAACTCCTACTCCTCTCAGATTTCACATTTGGAGAAGTGACAAAAGCTTTCCTTCAAACTTCAAGAATCTGGTCAAACTTGTTGATATAATCAAACCTTAAAACAATAAAAGGGATCTAAAAAGAAAAAAATAGCAAACCTACATTTTAAGCCGAAAAAAAACCCAAAACAAAACAAAAAAAGCTTTTACCAGCTGAGCCATACTTTTGTATTATATACTAAACTCAATATAGGCCTATTCAGATATCCTGGACACAAAGAACTTGATTTTAAAAAGCACAGGGCAAAAATGACGTTTGGTGTTACAGAATAATTTAGGAAGCCAGTAACGTTCTCAGCTATGGTGAGTCTCAAAAGTAAAGTAAGTAAAACAATTACAAGTACACCCCAATGAAAATTGTTGTTTTAACATTTGAAAATGCAAACACTTGATACAGTGCCTATAGATAAAGGTGATTATAATCCAACATATTACAAAAAACTAACATTTTGTAGCAATTTTTATAATTTAAACACAAAGCAGAATAGTCATGCAGAAAAAGTAAGCACACCCTACCATTTATAGACTTTCAAATCCTTCAAATAAAATTAATAACAGATGTTTCTAATGCCAAGATCTAAAGGACTCTTTAAGGCCTTCAGAAAATATGTTTTGAAAGCCTTTGAGACTGAAAAGAAATTAAAAAAGTTATTTGCAAAAAAAATCATTCTACTGAAAGAACAATCATCTTCAAGCAGTGCAGATTTTAAATAACTGCCAATTTGTCCATGACTGACCACCCAAGCAAATTAAACTTAGAAGAAACCAAGAGTAATCAAGATTAACAATTTTCATCATGGGATTAGCAGGTAACTTTTGCCATTGTTTGGGGTTTCTACAATCAAAAAGAGATTGGACAAATTTGACCTGCAAGGGAGGCATTTCAGGCAAATGCTCACCAAAAAGAACATGAAGTGAAGTGAAAGTGACTATTTGTCATTGTGAACACACTCAAGCCCCACAAAAAATGAGACCTTTGCATCTAAACCATCACACATGTACATGAACAGACAGCTATCATCAGCACCCAGAGAGCAGTGTAGTGGGATGGTACTTTGCTGAAGGGTTCCTCAGTGGTGCACGGGCTAGGATTGAACCTTGACCTTCAATTCACAAGGGCAAGGTCCTAACCACTAGGCCACACTTGCACTGCCAGAGCAAATGGCTGAGACTACTGTTTGCCAGAGAACATACATACAAAGACATGGATATAGATATGGATAGAGTTGTTTGGCCACAGTATTAGTATTAGTGGGGCATAGACTAAAGACAGCTTTTCAGGAGAAGAATCTCATACCAACTGTAAAGCATGGTAGAGAAAAGGTTAGCATTTGGGGTTGCCCCAGTCCCAGAGGCAACTTGCAGTTATTGATTCAGCATTATATTTAAATTTGCTTATTGATAAAGTAAGGCACTCTATTCCAAAGCTGAAGTTCAACCAGAGTTAGTCTTGAACAGAATTCACACGATCCTAAGCACAATAGCAAATCCATCAAAAAGTTGCTCAAAAAATGAAAGGAGGGTTTTGGGGGATTTTAAAAGCTCACTACTTACAAGAAAAATGTCAAACATCTAAAACTCAACTTAAGAAATTCTGCATGGAAGGGTGATCAACAATTTCAGCAATCTGACCATAGGACCATTATGCAAATTTGAAGAAGGGTGTTTTTGGCATGTCCTCAGCCTCCAGAAAGAAACTGGTCAAACAAATTTGGCTATGTTTATTGGGTGGACAGTAATAACATTATAAATGTAGTACTTTTTAAAGCTTTTATTCTTAGTTTTCACTGAAAAAGTATACTTGGCTGGCAGATTCAATGCATTTCTTTTTCAGTGTATGGAACATTCAGAAGATCAGCCACCCCTCCTCCAGCTTTGTGACTATGACCCTTTACCAAGTAAAAGCAGAACACAGTCAAAACATGTTCATGTTTTCACATCCAGTTCAGATTAGTCTCCTTAAAAGAGGATAAGAAGTGCATTAAGAAAAACTGATTAAGACATGTGGGACGTTGAAGCAGGGATACTGGTTAAACAAGTATTCCAACGCTAATTTCAAGGCCGTTAACATGTGTTAAAGGCAAGTGAGCTGGGGCAGATTTTAGTGCCCTCTGCAGGTGTAAAAAGTCAGTTTAACATTTACCAGTTTTCCCTAAACTAAAACAATCTGTCTGTAGCTACTGTTTGTAATATTTTTTTTATGTGCAAGAAATGTAGAAATGAAGATTTAGAAGAGAAAGCACCATGACCAAAAGTACAGCACAAGTTAAAGTAAATAAAAAAGTATTAGCTGAACTTATAAATTCATAGGCTCTGAGCATGCAAGAAAAAACATACGTTTTTATTCCTTGATAAAGGTAAATAGCATAGTATAAAATAAAAAGGGCTGCATTCACAGCCTAAAAGAATTATTTTGATTTTGCCTTTTTCTAAAAAGCATACCTCAAGGTCATCCAGTGAGCGAGCCAAACTGAGTCGCTTGCTATGAGCTGCTGTTCGTCGAACAGAAGAGCGTCCTCTGGTGAGACCCCAAAACCTAGAACCCTATGAGTGAGAAGACCAAAGTATAACATTACACACAACGCCGGGACTTTTGGTATTATTAATCGCTAGTATATGGTATTACTGATATGAGCCAATTAAGAAATTTCAAAGTACACATTATATAAGTGGCACACAAATGACAATAATATAGTTTAGAACTTACTTCTGACACAATATATCATCCAACAAAAGTGGTTATTGTGACAGGCCTATGTCTAGGATTTGGTGTTTTATTGCTTAATTACCTCCACTAACTGCATTAAGATTAGTGTAAATACTGGCAATTCTGAACTTAAAGTAAATTAAAGTAGTAAAATGTAGTTCGTAAAATTAAATCTTTAGTCTTAACTAGTCATCACATATTTTTATATATTCAAATTTTTTCAGAATATTTGCATCAAATTGCACTGTGTGCTAAGTGTATACAATGATTGCACTGCTTCTGCTAAACTGCTTCTGTAAATGTTTTTATGACGTCACAAAAAAATTTTAAATGACCATTTTTGCAGCTTTGTGCCCTTCCATGTACTGTACAGACAAAAGAGTGAAGGGAACCTTAAGAATGTTTATATACTGCAACTTAGTTTCTTATTTCAAAACGTGAGTTTCCCATAATATGGTTCCTTTAAAAACATTCTCAGTAGCTCAGATTTCCATAGTGCAGCTTTGTGGTTCCTGAAAAAAATGTATAATCATATAACGGATTACTGTGCAGACAGGATGAATTCATACATAATAGTTAATTTACAGACTCTTTGCCTGCCCTGTTGGTGCTCAAATCTTATATTTTAAAGTTTTCTGCGTTTCCCAAAAAGCAGAATTGAGAACAGATATGGGCTGAACATATGCGCGAATGGAATGACTGGCAATAATGACCATATCACACATGCCATGAAACCCTGTAATTTCCTTTCCATCTGTAAACTGTGCTCCCTCAGAACAGATGGAAGCACCCGAGTTAACTGAGTTAATCTTAGCACCATCTCTTAAGACACAAATATCCCTTCTTGAGGATAGGTTGCATTTAAAAATATTGCAAATTAGCAAAAGCCCATTTAAAATCTCCTTATAAACCTGAATTAAGGATGAATCCTATAAAGCAAAATAATACTTGTGGGCCAATTGTATCAGTGTTTGCAAGCTGAGAGTAAACTAAAGTGCTTAAACTTGGCTAATGATGGGTTTGGTATGATGTGGACAATTACATTTTTGCAGCACATAATCAAATCAATGATCAAATCATGATAAATTAAGACTGAGGAGTGACTGAGGTTAGGTAGACTAAACACAGTACTATTTCATTATTCTGCTCTAGAACAGCATGTGATTAGTGGCTAACCAATGGTTGCTAGGTGACCCCCTTGAAGCTAAATAGAGCTTAGCTGCTTTCACACTGATCTATCCAGAGTAATCATATTGGGCTCCACTAATCAACACAATAGCTCCATCTGCTGTGCCTCAACCATGCAGCACCATCTGTTACACAGATCATTACAGTAAAATCCATGGTTTAGCCTGAGCTACGTCTGCTATATAAGTGCCTCCTAGTTTGAAAGCAAAGATATTGATACAGAAAGTTTTTACTGCAAAATGCAAAATGACTTTTCATGAAAATAAGGACACAGTTACATGAATATACAATTGTTTGCATAGGTTTGGACACCCCTGGGTAAATGGCATGTGTTGGTGATTATATAAGTTAAAAATAAGTACACATCCTCTATAGCACACTCCTGTAAATGCACAGGTAATGTTTTTGCTGAATCTGTTAAATTGAACAAACTGGGGGAAAATGAAATATGTGCTCTGGAAAACATACGTAATATATGATTTACGTCAGCAAATAAATAGAAAGCACTAGAAATGGCAGGAAAACTCAATTTGTAAATGTATTCCCTGTAGATAATGTGTTTTTATTGTTTTATTGTAGTTTCAACCAAATATGTAATTTGACCATTTTTGCAAAGAACTGTAAAAAGATATGATAAGCCTTAAGAGGCCAGAAGGGTCAAACTCAAATCCTAGAGGGTTTGCAGAGATTAGTGCTCTCCCATCCTCTCCCAAGGCCTTTGTAATTAGCTGACAAGCTGAATCAGGTGTGTTAAATGAGGGAAAAGGCTAAACTCTCCAATAATGTGGCCTACAGGTCTTGAACCCGACACCCTGCCTTAGGCCAAGATCTTATCTTATTATTTGGATCTCTCTCACTCTGTATGAATTGCTAATGAGGATAAGATTCAGATGTTAATTATTAAATGTATATTAAACCTTACAGTTTTTAAATGTCACGAAAAGTTACCTTGTTTTCTCCATCCTTGAGTTTGGATCCGCTGCTGAAGAGTTTTTGAGTGAAGTCAAAGGGCGGTCTTTGCTGATGAGCAAGGTCACTTGGTGTTTTGTATCTCAGAGTTGGGATTTTCTCCATAGCAGGTGGCAAAGTGCCGTTTTTATCTTTGTTTCCGCTGGGATCAGTGTCTGCCAGGCTTTCAATGCTATTAAGCCGAGGTTTCTGCCAGCGTGCCCGGATGCCAACAGTGGGCCAACGTTGACTGCCTCTGCGTTTGGATGTTTTTTCGGTTAAGCTCTGCTTTTTAACCAAGGTAAGAGGTTGCAAAGGAACCTCTGGTCTGCTAGAAACACCTGTTTGAGGAGTGGCAGGTAGAGCTGAGCTTGGTAATGGCTCAGAGAGGAGGCATCGACGTTCTGGCTTTAAAGATGTTTCATTCCGTTCATTTCTGGAAGTGTATGTAGGAGGTTTATTCCAAAGTATTTGGGATGTGTTTGGAGATGTCAGACTCCACTGATCAGCTAGGCTTTCCCGATCTTCTGAAGACCCATTTCCTATCCCACTGTCACCACTACCACTGTTACGCACATTTGGATGACCTTCATCAGAGTCCTCGTTGTCCAGCTTGAGCCTCAGTTTCTCTATATAGTCTCCCATGTCAGTGTAAAGGACTGTTACAAAATGTAAAATTGAGCATGGAGTCTGAGGGAATTCCAAACAACTCTGGGTGTCAGGGTCAGGAGTGCAAGTGAAGCCAAAGTGCTCTGTAATATTTAGGTGTTCTTTGTGAACATACAGTTCTGGGTCTATGAAGAACACATGGCACAGTGTCTTTATACAAGCTCTTTCCTCTGCTTTGTTTTTGACAGATTTGCTCCCATCCGTTGAAATGAGACAAAAGAACCTACTGTCTTCAGTGCATATTACACACAACGCTAGGTTCTCTGCAGGGTATGCAGCCAAAACCACATCCCTGTCATCACAAAGCTGCACACAATTGCACTTGATCCTCATCATTACCAAGGAGTGAGTTTTTTGCTCAATTCCAATTTGGCTGATGCATCCACGAATGGTACGTAAGGTGTCTTCTTCAGAGCATGATGTCATTAGATCCAGCTCAATAGAGCTTATGTATCCTACCACCATTCCCACATTCAAAGCACTGGAGTCAGGTAAAATATTGTTCTGATTTTGAATGTCTGTGAAAACAGAGTCCTTACTTATATTAGATGGTTTTTCTTGACCAAGAAGATTTGAGTGGCATTTAGATTGGCTTTGATGAGCCCAATAAGACATATCTGGCTCTGACAAAGGTCTCTGTTTAGATTCCTTTTTTGACTGGATGTTACCTGAAACCTGACCTGAAATCTCAAAAATAGTATCAAAACTCCCTACTGATTGCAGCAATGGCTCACTCATGTCTGTCTCATACTGTTTACAGGTATTAGAATCCATCTTTCCAGGATTAAGCCAGGTTGCTTTCTGCATTCTTGGAAAAGCCAGTTCCTCATCACTTGAACAAGAGTCTACAGAAGGTTTGTCAGCAGATGTGACAAGCAAACAAAGCGATCGTGAAGATGAACCAATGAGCTCCACCACGGTTTCATGCAAGGCCTCAGATACATCAGTACCATTCACACTCAAAATGTAGTCACCAGGTCTCAATCCGACACTATGAGCCGGGCTTCCTTTCATAATTCCCCTAAGGACACAGGGTGCCTGCCCAGCCATGGTGAATCCATATCCAGCTTTCCCACGCTCCATCTCCACCCTGCGGACTGTTGGGCTTGGAGGAAGGTCCAGAGATCTCCTCACAGACCCAGCTGGGTCCAAAACTCTCATTTCTGTTTAATTTCCAAATCACAGTAGTAGGACTGGATGACTTGGATGATGGTGCTGGTCAGAGCCAAAACCAAAGAGCATCAGGCATCGTCGCTAATTGGACACAAGAGAAACAAATGAGTTAGTAGAGTAGCAAAATAACAATATTTTCCATTGTTGCATTATGCCACTTTACATATTCTCTATATTGTCTATATTTTCTGTATTTGAATATCATTGCATTGTCTATATATGAATATATTACATATATTAACTGAATAAAATATGGAATGTTTTCATGCTAAATAAAAAATATGAACAGGGTATTCCAACTTTAGTTGATGTAATGTTAAAGAAAAACATGTTTACTAGTGTTGCCGCTTGTTTTGAAATTTTAACCTGATTTACTTTACTCATATCGACACCATTCTAGAATAAATCACAACAAAAGTGCTGACAAAAAACACATTTATGACTTGAAACTTTGCAGTTTCCACAATGTTTAGTGTATATTTCCGCCGGGATTTGCCTCCCGGAGAAACCAAGCTTCCTGACTTTCCTCCCTCGTGCGGCTGTAAATGTTAGGATTAATGAACAAAATTCGATTACTTACCAACTTTCAAAGGCTAAGACAATAACAACAATCCTAAATATAATATAATACTAAATCTCTTAAATAAAAAAAAAAACAGTCGACTTACGTATCTGCCCGTGTAGCACTTCGCCTACCCAAAGTCTCTGCCTTTTCAAAGCCGTGCCTTCAGTACAACCGCTGCCATTCACTATTGTACAGAACACAAAGCGTCATTCAGTCACTATGGCACCGTAACGTTTACAAACTCACACGAAGGCATCCATTGGCTTAAAAATCCGTCAATCACGTCCGGCGTTTAAACAAATACTTGACGCTTATTGGTGTTTGGCAAACCACGTGGTTGCGCTCATTCGAAAGCAGTGCATTGACGCCCATATGTTGTGGCTTGAAAAAACTTTGCTTGCTGCTCAGACCTAAGGCAGAAGTAATCTGGTCGCAAAATACATTTACCACAGTATGGTAAATGTTAAATTATTGATTATTGATTATTGTAAAAATTTATTTAGTCTCTGACCTACTTGTATATTTTCAATGAAAAGAAAACACCACGTGCATAAACTATGCTGATTTATAAGTTACCTTTAAAATTGTAATCAGCTTTTGCCAAAGTGGACTGTCCTAACCTCCACTAAACCTCCACAGCTTCATATCACTTGTGTAGATACTGTCTCCTGTGATTGGTAGTGAGTCGCTTTGCCCTGTGATATAACTAATCTTGCTGTAGTTTTAAGTGTTCATATTTATATTATGCAACATTGTGCTTTAAATTCATTATATAAGTCAAGATGATGATGATGATGATGATAATTATATCATTTCCTATATGTAGGCTACCGTCTGCATACCCATAGTCCCAGGTGGATATCCCTTGGTCAAAGTGCACCAACGATTGTTTTCAGTGTTCACAGACAGATTAGTGACTGAGAGCAGACATGTATCTAAGAAGACTCTTTGAGAGCATTATGAATACTTAACAGGAATTAAGTATTCATTGTTTTAATGTATTTTTGAAAGTTGTATTTTACCAATCTGGTTCTAAAGTCTCAACCTTTTTACACTTCAAAACATCTAAACCAAATCATCCAAAACATCTGCTGTAGTTGTGCTGAAAGCTGGGATAAGGCAAAATGTGAACTGTGTGGAACTTTGTGTGAACTGTTGCAGGAAGCACAGCCATAGCCTATTGTTTCTGTGTCAATCAGCTTTTCCTTGCCAGGCACTTAAGTCTCTTAAGACCAAACCAGTGCAACAATGCATTCTCTTGAAAAAGTCTTCTCACATTTCATATCTTTTAAAGTATAATCTTACTCCTGAATTGGAAGGCAAGTAAAAAAAATCTTTTGCTGTCTTGGGCCATCCCTGTCTTTCTAATCCTCCTCAAAATCTGTCATCTCAAAGTAAATATTGTTATCAACTATTTCAAATTGATGCTTGTCTGTAAGACATAGTATACACTCCTTAAACAACTATTTACTGAATTTTACAGTTATTAAAACATATATTGTATTTGAATGTTTTTAAAATTGCAAATTTAATAAGACCACTGGCCATTAAAATCAAAGCAATCATCTGAGACTGGAAGATATAAATTGACTCTCAAACTCTGACAATTTTGTAATAAGACTAAATTGTTATTTTAAACATTTTGAATGTTGTACAATTTACTGGAACTGGATTCATTTGGATAGGGCAAAAAATATTCCTGTCCTATTGATTAGTGCAAACTTTTGGTTTAACCTATTGACTATATCTTAAATTTCATTTAGTCCTTACCTTCTCTCTGTTTGTCAGAGCGCAAATCTGGAGAATCTTTCAAATCAATTAAATTCATATTCAAAAAGTTTTTTCTTCCACTTAATTAGTCAGACTATTATTAGTTATTTGGCACACTGAAATATTCAGTATTCACTATTCAGGTATAACCATACACACTCTAACCCCTAATTTTGTGGAACTTTTTTTCTGAAACCTGACCTGAAATTTCAAAATTAGTATCAAAACTCCACACAGATTGCAGCAGCGGCTCACTCATATCCTTCTCATATGGTTTACAGCAATGGGGAGCAATGTTCTTTTTGGAGAGTAGTCCTTTCGTTCTTGCAACTCTGTCATGCACACCTTTATTGTTCAGTGTTCTCCTGATGGTGGACTTATGCAAATGAACATAAGCCAACGTGAGAGAGGCCTTCAATTGCTTAGAAGGGTTTTTTGTGGACTACTTCACACCTTCCTCTTGGAGTGGTCTGTGCTGGTTGGCCACTCC
Source organism: Arnoldichthys spilopterus (assembly GCA_037974385.1). Taxonomy (NCBI): domain Eukaryota; kingdom Metazoa; phylum Chordata; class Actinopteri; order Characiformes; family Lepidarchidae; genus Arnoldichthys; species Arnoldichthys spilopterus. The sequence goes on along the minus strand of JBBPDA010000013.1, from coordinate 14,176,779 downwards.
AGTGGTGGGTAACAATGGTCTTGAAGTTCTTCCATATGTACACAATCTGCCTGTTTCACAAATCTACTTTTTCCAGCACTGGGCATTAGCAACTCTCCTTTGTTTGTGTCATAACACACTCCCAGAAAAAATGTGTCCTAAGTATTCAGACCCTTTGCTCAGTATTTAGTAGAAGCACCTTTTGAGCTAATACAGCCATGAGTCTTCTTTGGAAAGATGCAACAAGTTTTTCACACCTGGATTTGGGGATCCTCTGCCATTTCTCCTTGCAGATCCTCTCCAGTTCCATCAGGATGGATGGTAAACGTTGGTGGACAGCCATTTTTAGGTCTCTCCAGA
>JBBPDA010000013.1:14155759-14171629 GCA_037974385.1 Arnoldichthys spilopterus | reverse complement strand
ACACACACACACACAAATATATATAAGCAATATATGGCAAAAAAAGCAGAGGAAATGTTAAAAATGAACTATATTCATTATTGTCATGTGATTTAGTGAGATTTTAAATCTTATAATAAAGCACTATTTTTTAATCATATCTAGTCAAATAATTACGACGGATCATAGATGAAGAAACAAAACTGAAATTTACAGCCCACTGGCAGTGCTAAGACTATTTCATGTCAAGAATAATCTCAGATCTAAGATGATCAAAGTGGTTGTTAATAGAAGAATACAAGATGTAAGAGGTTGGTATAAGAGGCTTCCTCACACTCTGATGTTACTCCCTGGTGGGTTTTATAGAAATTTATATAAATGTTGGGTGCAGTTCAACTGCACTAAGAGCAACAGATAAAAATGGCAGTAGAGATTGTCTTATTTAACTGACAAAAGTTAAGAAAAGATTTCAAGTGTTTTCACTAGCCAACTTTAATGTATGTTGTATATTGTATTATTTACAAATTTAAAATGTTATGCCTGCAACACACTTAAGACATTTTTACACAGTTAGGTGTGTTTTACTACTGTTTTACTTCTTCTATCCTTTAAATTGCACTTTGTAATAGTTTTGGAACTGAGGAGACTAGCTGATGTAGTTTTGCAATTGAAAATTCTTGCTTGATATTAAGACTTCAGCTGCTCAACAGTCTATGTTTGCTGCTGTCTGATTCATTTTCAGTTTTCCATTTTGTCTTGCAGCAGAATTTATTTGTTTTTCCCAGCTCAAACATGGAGTCGTTTGAACACACTCATGGTTATACAGTCTTTCTGTCCATCTGAGATTGGCTTGATCTAGATAACGCAGAATTGTTTCTTCATGGAACTGATGTTTTTTTCTTTTCTTCAGTGGTTTCTTTTTGCATTTCTTGATTTCTAAAATATACTTGACTTGTATTTATCACAGCATTAAGTTGTTTAGACAAACCAAATCATTTCCTTTTTTTATGTTAGTTAAATGAAAAATCGAGAGAATTTACAAGTTACAGATATTTGTTTTTGGTGCACTTTATATGGTTTATGTGTTCCCAAAATTGGGTTTGTAAATGTAGAGTTTATATATAAATAGATGTATAAAACAGTTCTCAGTATACTGGGAATTTGGTGCTCTCAGTCATTACTTAAAGGAAAAAGATGCTATCAGTCCGTGAATCTTTATATAACAGAGAATCTAGTTGTTAGGTGTCATAGAGGCTACATTTTTTTCGGCCAGATGTATGAATGCCACTGCCATCTTGGAATCTTTCAGACCACACTCTGTACAATGTGTACATCTCTGTGCTGTGTGACGGTTTAAGAAAGACACAGTATATTACATAACATAGAGAATACAGTATTTATGAGGTTGGAAAGGACTGTATACCATGGTGAATCGAGCGACTGACACTTCTGTTAATGTTTAGAAGCAAAGTTTGTTCCTTTGACTATGTTTAAGCCAGTTTTGTAAACTAAAGGTCTCTTAACCTGATGTAATGTTCAACCATAGTTAAGTATGGTTGTATGTTTTTCATACGGATTGCTTTTGAGAACAACTAAAATGTTGCCTTTATCCAGAAATGTATATTTATTAATTACATTAGATTCTTCTTACCATGTTTTTATTGGGCTTTTATATGCAATACACTTTTAGGTACATGAAACAATTCACCCACAGGTATTCTGACGAGGCATTGTTCTTACTGGAGCACTAAATTCTGGAGTTACCATATTTAAAAGTGATTTCTTTAACTTTGACTGGCCGTATCCTTTTTGCTGAAGTGGGATCCCAAAAACATTCAAGATGACCAAAATCCACACATACTTTTTCCCCTTTAATAGTCATTCAGTATTCCAGCAGCTATTTAATATGCATGTTATTTTGTACAGACTTATATTACACAGCAACAATAGTTCTAGCTCCGTACACTGGTTTTCTTTGCAGCTTCCTCTTGGTAGAAGTATTTTTTTTTCCATTAGAACCATAGCAACTATCATGAAAAGAAGTACAAGTGCAATAAATGAGTAAAACTTCACAGTACAAAAAAAAGAATAAACTAACAGCTTATAAAGACAATGCTAAAAAGTAAAAATATATGACATAAAAATGGAAAAAAAGAAGAGTAACGAGTGCTTGCCTCATTTACTTGCCATCACATTTCAAAAACATGGTTTTGATTAAGAAAATGTGTACATAAAACACATACAGCACACAATATACTTCAACTATAAATGTAAGCTTACATTTGCATGTACACACATGCACAAATGTCTCGACAGCAATACTTTTTTTTGTAAACATGTCCATCATGGACCTACCAAGGACCGACTAGAAAAGCAACCGGAGAGAGGCTGACCACTGCACAGAACTAAAGAAGTAGGACTGGATTTTGCCCAACAGGTAAACCTTGTCTGGCCTGGTAGGCTGCTTGGAATGATACCAAGCCTTGTTGAGTCTTGAGCTGCATGCCAGTACATCAAACAAGCACAAGTTTAAAATGAAATGTCCATTACCTTATGGCCCACAAAAAGCGTGTATTATTGTACCGTTATATGATTCAGTGTAGCACTGGTCCATGTGTCACACATGTAATCTCCGGTTGCAAGTCTAATCATGATAACACTCGATTCGATTAAGTCACACTTTTTCCAGGTGGCTTTGGGAATGAATGAGTTAGGAGGAACATGGCAGTTTTGTGCATTTGTTCAGGGCTGATAACCCTCATCTCTGCAATTTTAATACTGATTACCACCTTAAATGGCTGGAGATTAATGCCAAAAGGCAGGATTACCAATCCTCGACAAAGACTTGGATTAACTTCAATCTTCAAAATCGTGGCAAAACATAGGCTTCTTATTTATTCACTCTATACAGTGAAATAAGGTATGAAACAGAATATGTATAAACATAGATAAACGTAAGTTATTAATGTAGTGTAAATAAAAGTAAAACTAAAAGAACAGCAGTAACATGGATATGTTAATGGATGGAATGTATCATCAAGTGCCACTAGAGGGCAGTAAACATTCAAATTCAGTCTGAAACCCACCGGAGCTTCATAGCAAAATGTAGGGGGCCTCAATTGTACAAAAAGGACTTATTCCACTTTGCACTGACTGATATACCTACATGCACAGAAGTATCTCAAGTTTGGAGTACCCTTCACAGAACTACAATACATTAAATTGTTAAACAGACACCAGCAAAAGTAAATTTGTACCAACATCCTTTCAAGGTTCCAGTTGGTCCAACTAGTTTTCAAACACAATCGTGTTAAAATCTGGTTTAAAAGCTTTAGCTTTCGCCCTCAGAAGGGACAATACCACAGAAAAAAAACTGAGTGGTGACCTATACAAGTCCTTCCAGTTCCTTGAACACAAGGATTCTCAACTTCAGCCAAAAGTTCTCAAACTCCTGTTGGGGGATAAAGGGTTTTGGATCTGGATTCAAACTTGGCACCGTTTCTTTTCTTTCAATCTTTCTCAGTCCCTAATACAGTCTTCCTCAGTGATGCCCTGTGCCCGCAGCTCTTCTAGGACGTTATCCAGATGGCCGGAATCAGGGTAACCATGCCCGGTCAGGTTGGAGCCGAACTCAGTCTTGTGATGGACTTCATTCCAAATGACTGTGTCCGCCTCTCCGGTCGTGCTCGACGTCCCCACAGAGAAAATAAGCCTGCGGTCCCATGCAACCAACAACAGCTTCAGTACCTGAGGAGGCAAAGTAGGAAGTTAAATTAGAAATAATAATGCAGAGCCTTTCCTCAAACGTCACAGCATCAAGTAAGAATTTGTCAGCTAACAAAAAAAGTAAAATTTAGTTACAACTTTAGATACTTCTGACAAAGTATTTTAGGAACATATAACTGACTTTCAAACTTGGTCATAGTCATTGTCACAATCATCTAGACTTATGTTTTCCCATAGGAACAAAAATATTTCTTCTTGAAAATAGCCAGTACACACTGTAGACTATTTTTTTTTTATACATCACAAATACTGTGACACAGGGTCATACTTCCAAAACCACAAATAAGTAAACAATTTTCTATATTAGACAGAAGTAAATGAGCAAGCAGGCACAGAGTCTAAATGAGTGCACACTTACTAGACGGCCTTTCTCACTGTCGGGAAGGTAGCAATGCCGGGGGAATCCACGAGCTGTGAAGGGTTTACCAGGGTTTGGGTGCTCAGGGCCCTGCAACAGAAATAGAAAAATGTCAGACTCAATCCTGATTGTACTTAACTGACATACAGCACTGATTTGGCTTGTATATTGTACTGTTAAGAATATTCCTTTATTTTTTATTGATATTTAAATGTCATGACTAGGCCTATTACCCTTTCTGACATAAATGTAAAAAATATACTGAACATTAAACCTTGAAATACAACTTTTAAATAATAAATATTGATAATTTCCAAGAACTTTGTTTCAATTGATCAACTGACCTATTTTTCACCTTAGTCCTTGAATTTTAAATTTGTTTTCTAATTAATTAGATTTATTTTCTGATTTCTTTAGACATTATACCCCACTCGGAATATTAAGTACAGATACTGTATATATCGCTTTTGTGCAAGTATGATATAGTGAAGTCATACCTGAATGCCAGGGGGTATGTTGTAGATAATGCGGATGGTTTTGCAATCAGGGTGTCCAGGCAATGAATGTGGGATGACATGGTATTCCATCTTTCCGGGTGGTTGGTTACCAGTCTTTACTCCATAAATGGTCTTGCAGGTAGGGCACTGCAGGCTGCCATCTTTGTTTCCATTGTTGTACATTGCCACCAGGCACTGCAGGTGATACTGGTGTCCACACTGAGACAGACGACCAACAGACTCTGCCCGAGAAATTCCACCCACACCAGGGCCTTTATAGCCAGAGGGTCCTGCCAGAGCCTCCATACAGATTGTGCAGTCCTGCAGAGGAACCAAAAGAGAGAAAAAAAAGAGTAAGAACTAAATTAGCAGAACACAACATTAAAGAGCAATATTATCATATTGTGTCTTTGACAAGCTATTACTTTTTAAATATAACCCCAGCTCTTATCAAATAGATTAAATCTTAAGAAAAGTGCAGACATATGTAAATCCCCATCTATATTATAAGGTTGGAGTTCCACAAGGATCAATTTTAGGATGGACAGTATTTAGTGTATATGTTAATGATCTTTTTTACTGTACTGGTCCAAAGTATGCAGATAACAGTTATTTATGAGCATGTTAATGATAAGCAGGAGACTGTTCAGATGTATGCAATGACATAAATTGATTGAGAAATGTTGAGAAAATTACTTTTGTGTTGATTTTTTTTTTTAACCACAAAGTTTCATTTTTATCCTTAAGTATTTGCATAAGGTGTTTCCCAGACAAACTCATAGGGACCCAATGCTCTGCATAATTTGAACTCTCTCCTGGCCCTACACTGATCCAGCTCATCAGCTAAAAATCAGGTGGATCAGGTGTACTGAAGGCACAGAATTTCAGAAACTTTGCAGGACAGTGGGTCCCCATGACCAGTTTGGGGAACCACTGATATAAGGAAACATGCTTGAGGCTGTGCAGGAGTTGAAATATCTTGAGGCCATACTGGATTCAAGGCACAAATTTTAAAAAGCATGTAAATAAAACTTGCCTCCTCTGGAGGGTTGCGGACCTTCTGCAAATATCGGCGTACCACTTCCTCAGGAGTTCTCCCTGTTGATGTGGACAGATTTATGAATGGGACTATAAAGACATTAGCATACATATATAAGAGGGGTGGAGTGATATAGTAAAAGTATCTTATCACAATACTTTGAAAAATGTCCCTGATATGTCATGATATGTGAAGATGGAACAAATGAAAAATATGACACTGGTGGCTCTTTTTCCTATGTACAAGTACAAATAATTTTTATTTAGTGTTTTTCAAACTGCAGTACAATATATTTATTTAGGCAAGTATAATGATTATGAGTTCTTGAATAAGTTCTTGCTGTTCTCATGACAAATCATCTAAAATACCCCATTTGCTGTGTAGGTTACTACAGAAGGTCAACATTGCATCAGCAGTTAAATAATGATAATGTTACACGTGATTCTAAGCTTTGTGTTTCTGTTTGTTTTTGTGCACATATGTACAAGTTCTGCTGACCTTTGCGGGCTTGTTTCTTGGTGGTCTTGCGGCAGCAGTGGCCTAGGCCTGGCACTGGCTTGATGTCACTCTTGCTGACTGGTGGGGGGTGTAGCACCAGTTTGGGTGGACGAGTCAAACAGACAGGAAGTCCTGCAGCACTCATCAGAATACCGGTTATACCTGCCGACAAAGAAAAGGTTATTTCTGTACTTAATATTTCCTGTAAATCATTAATATTTCTATTCGTTCAATGTTCTTTTCAACTTACCAGCCAGAGCTGGGTGAACAGGACTGGACCCATTTAGGTTTTTAACTGGGACCGTGGGAACCCTGAAACACACAAAACATAAAGAATTATTAATCACAAAGCCATGTTCTACAAAATACACACAGAAATCCATCATCTTCACAAAAGAAATCAATCATATCCTGTTAGGTGTGCATCTCTTCATTTATGCAATTTGTGCATCAATGTAAAGTTGCTGATCCATTTTTGAACGATAATATTACCACTAGACAGTATTATTACGGTCTGCATTCTATTCAAATTTTAAACATTTAAAAATAATTGTATATTCTTCAAACAGACTGAGGAAAATGAATCAAACTGTAGTATATGTGAGATTTAATGATGCAAAGAGCCAAAGAGCCATAAATGAACCAAATCATAGTTTCAGAGATTTACACTTCCACATTATACCCACAGTCTGACCTTGCTTTGTTTAATGATGGCAGTCTGAGACCAATCAGATATTGGTGCCATGTTGTCTGCTGGACACCTGTTTACCCCCCTGACCACACCACCCCCCCGACCTGAAGTGCCGAGTCATGCTAGAGTAAATAAACCAGGTCACACCTTCTGCCAGATCTGCTGCTACTGCTGCTGATAAAAATAATCATTCTAATTTTATCATGACCCAGCACTGTTAGGACACACACACTAGAAGTTATTACACACCTGTAACTAATAAAAAAAAAAAAAGTAATTATATTGAAGATAACGGTTAGAAAATATGTGACCATATCAGTTTTGTTTGGATAGGCTATAAGACCCAATCAGTACGGTTTGTAACTTCAGGACCAGCAAGCCTTCATGCACTAGATGTTTCTACCACATCAATACATATATTTCATAATCTTCATTGTAGTCCTGAAGAGCAGAATGTTTATGTGAAGCTGAGCTTTAAAAAAAAACCAAAACAAAACAAACAAACAAACAAAAAAAAACTTTGAGGACATCAGCATGAGAGGAACAAAACGGGCTGTTCTGGCTCCAAGCTTAAACCTGCTTGCGCACTTTTTTTATTGTTTTAATCCTCCTGTACTTTTATAATGCACCTTTTTCTCCTGTGACCTGATATTATTCCTAATTTTATTGCTTACTTTTCTTTTTATGCTAATTTTTAATCATTGTAAAGCACATTTAAGGGCCTCAATTGTGTATGATAATGTGCTATATAAATGACCTTGCCTCAAATACTGACATTTTGTACATTTCACTGCTCATTTATTCCTATAGAAAATGCACATTGTTACACTTTACACCTTATTCAGTCTTAACTTCAGTCAGTGTCCATATGTTGGAGAACGTAGAAGCGCATGTGGAAAAATATTGGATAACGACATGAGCCCACAATTCTAGTATGGTTGAATCCCTAGTTTAATGCATGTTAATGATTTTAAGATGTTAAAAATCTAATCCAATATTTCAAATCCTATTGTTATGGTGAAGGTAAAGACCAAGAATCATCAGTATCAAGAACTGAGATGAATAATGAATAGCAGAATAGAATATACTCACGTGTTTCCCTTAATAACGGTCATGTTTTCAGCAGTATTCAGCCAAATGTAAACAATAAAAATAGTCCAAATGTAGAGAAGCAAAAGAAAACCTGACCCTTTCCTAAAAAAAGCTTGCAAAACTCAAAAATCTCTTGTTTCCAATAGCCACATAGTATGAATACACAAGTCTTCAGTTACACAAAAGTTCGGTCTCTCTCTTGCTCTCTCTGTGTGGATGAACTAGCATCTCCTCTCCTCCTGTGCTGCCTCTTATAGAGCTAATCCACCTGTTTCCATCTGTTGACAAGCGGCTGGGAGAGGTGAGACACGTCATACAGTTCGGGATTACCTTTCAGCGTCACCCTCCAGCACTCCGCCATAAGGCACCATCATAGCTGCACATAAGGTATATGAGCCAGTGAACACACAGATGCTCAAACAAATCATGGGTGCTAACTGTTACTGTGAAAGTAGGTGATAAGGTGAAAGGTTCTGGTCATGTATGGTAACAAGGATTAACTGAAAACACATTTGCTTGCAGTGACTCACACAATCACAAGTGTGTGTGTGTGTGTGTGTGTGTGTGTGTGTGTATATGGACTCCTACAAAGAGTGGAATGATACAGGCTATTTTCAGGTATGAGATTTTGTTTAGCTGTAATTATATTGATGGACACGAACTGCAACTAGAATGTGGGAAAAAATTATCCTAAAAAGTGCAATGGAATAGTAAAACAATGCAGTTAAAATGTCTAGGTGTTATCTGTGGTTCCATTGAAAGACTGTAGGAATAACTGCCAGAAGAGACGGAGATGCGTAGTGAAAAGATTCATTTAGAATTTTCTAATAGTTTATTAGTTGTTTATGATATTTTATATACAGATCATGATGAAATGATTAATATGAATTATATGAACAGAAACATTCTGATTTATATAATTAGACTTATTATAATAATTTAGCCAAACACTTATATGGAGCACTCTTGATTGCAATTAAGAAAAGGCCATTAAAAGCTGTAAGACTCTCAGCCTCAGTAGAAGACTGAGTAAGCAGAAGCCTTAGTAGTAGAATGGTGAAATGTAATGAAACAATTATGACATATAATAAAGAGAGAGGGAACATTTCAGTGGGAGATGACAGGAAAACGGATACAATTATGGTCAAAGCAGGTTAATTATGTGAACCATGTGAGCTCAGGTTTCACCAAGACACAGTGCAAATTAGTACACACCCCTACGCCTATTCACTGTTCTTACATCCCCGATTTTTCCTCCTTTAACCTTTCCCCTCTAGCATAGTATGTTCCCTCTTAGGCTACATTTCAAATGGAATTATTTATTTAGTTTGTGGAGACATGTATTGTTCTAGGTTCTTCTCATGTGTGTAGTTATAAAAATAAAAAACTGTTTAAAATATTTAAAACAAAAAGGGGACCCACATCTGGAGGATGCATCAAGGTAGGAGTGGAATAGTTGGAAATTAGTACCTTTGTACTAAATTCTGTGATGTCATTGACTAGCTTGAAGTGGCTGCGCTGGGCAAATAATGGAAACCAGTAAGCTGATTTAATTCAACATATACGTTTGATTTTACATAATTACTGTGCAAATGAGGTTTAAAGCCATTTAACTTAGCATTAAGCATTTACTTGTTAAAAACAAACAAGAAATCTAAGCAAAAGCACTTATGTGGCATATCTGTAATCATTATGAAACTGCAAGTTTCTTAAAGAATCATAGCTGATGTATAACCGAAAAGAGATCATTTAAATTATATAATAAAGATGGTATTATATTTTATATGTGATATTTTATATGTGTAAGCTCACACCCAACAGCATATACTAAATAAAACTTAAGTCTAGAAGTTGTCTTCAATTCAATTTGGAAAAAAAAATTGAAAAACCACACATTCTGTGTATGTGTGTCACTGGGTTTGCCAAACAGCATGTCAGTACTTCTAAACCTCTCCTGCAGGAATCCCAGTATTTACAGTCACCATCCAACACCTGCTTCAGCTAATCAATCCTTCATTAAACACAATCAGGTGCTGCTGATGGAATTAGAGCGAATGGAAATGTACTCTTCTAACCAAGGTATTAATACTGTATTGTGCTGGAGCTGGGTGACACAATCTTTATCATTATGATAACCCATAACTATGTAGTTGCCTTTCTTTGCATTCTTCTCTAAGCATACTGTGAAACTGTCAGTACTTGACACTAATCAGCTACATGTTTTATATAGAAACTGAGCAAAATTTCTCAAATGGTACTGTGCTGATTTGTTTCATCAGTTTTCAAATGTGCCACCACTGGTTCATTTTTTTGTTCCTAATTATCGGATTTCCCAAAATTAAATATGGAATACTGTGTGTCTTGTGAGAAATTCTTGACGGACTGAATTTCTGCCTTAATATTTGTTTGTAATTCTTTAATGGGTATGTATTATCTTTATAAGAAAAATACAAGATTTAACTGCCAAGATCAACTGTTTCCAACTTTCTGGGCTGTTTACTTGGTCGTTGTGCAGTATTTCTGCGTAGTGCTGTACAACATTAAGACCACATGCTTACAATTGAGTAGCTCCCCCTCATGCTGCTGAAACAGCTCAGACTGTGATACACTGTGTGTTCTGAATCCTTTCTATCAGAGTCAGTATTCACTTTCTGTATCAGTAGGCACCAACTACTGCACACCTGGAACACTCCACAAGACCTGTGGTTTTGGAGATGCTCGAACTCTGTGACCTAGCCATCACAATAAGACCCCTGTCAAAGTGACTCATATCCTTATGCTTGCTGACTGTTTCTTGCTTCCAGCACATCAACTTTAAGAACTGACGGTTCACTTGCTGTCTAACAATACCGCTTGCTGATAGGTGCCACTGTAATGAAAAAACTAGACAGGCCATTTTTAACACTATCTGGTGTGAATTTTATGGCTGAGCTTCGTATATCTTAATACATATAAATGCACGTATTTGAGTGCTTGATCATAGGGAACACACAGTGACAGGATGACATAAGAGCTTACTGCATTCGAACACAGTGTAAATTAATGCAGTGTGAACATAAAGGGTGGTGGTGGTGTTTATGTATTAAAAAAAAAATACAAAAAGTCCAGTGGAGAAGTAGAGGAGGGGTGTGTGTTCTGTAAACCTCTCGTCACGTTTGTTGCTGGCTAACCTAAGCCGCATTACCACAAAATCCATATGGCCCGCACGCTTAATCACCAAGTCACCTAATGATACCTGAGCAGCTGCCGAACCTCACTGACACACTTCGGACAGAAAAGAATGTTAAGAAGAAGAGCAGGTGTGAGGAGCAGGAGGCACAGGAGTGCGCTCATGTCAGGGGCTTCGCTGAAGCGCACTCTCGCTGACGACAATCCTAAGTCACACTCACTCATCCATGAGCCCCTCCATCTCAATCCCAACAAAATCCTTTTTACTTTCTGACTGGTAAACTAGTCACCTCACAGACAACACCACAGGGAGACGATCAGAACAGTGGGCATTCAGACAGCATCGATAACAACAACCAAAACAATCCCATAACTAATTTAGGGTCAGAATTGCTTCATTATACATAATTTAATATTCATACAAACACACAACCAGTCAATATTGTGTACTAATGCAGCAATAAAAAAAAGAATTTAACTCATTTCATGTTTTTAATAATATAAACTACAGATATAAAGCTACATATTCAGAAGTATGCATGAAACAAATCAAAATTACCCTCGACCTTGCCTTAATGCACCTTTACACACACTTTGCAACCGCTCATGAGGAGCCACCTGTAATGACAAATATGCTGAGCACTTGTTCCACACACACACAAACACACACACGTATTTGTACTAATTATAATTGTACAAATCAAGTATTAGGGTTTTTAATTATTTTAGGTGCAAAAGAATTTCTCAGTACTCTGTGCTTGTGCATTTATATACTTCTACACACACACTAATTATTTTTGGATTATTTTTATGTGATGTGGCAGCGAAATTGCTCACCTTGATGTTGCAAAAAACATTTATTGTGTTTTAATTAACATGTGACAAATTATTCAGAGGCTGTACCATATCTCTGGATTACTATAAAACTACAAATAAAAAAAGTCACATAAAACAGTACAGTAACAGCTGGAATGACTCTTAATACCTTCTGGGTTGCCATGCACAGTATGTGGACCCTGCCAAGGCCAGATGCCATGGCCATTAGTATTAAGGTTAAGGTCTGTCTATAAAAAGTCTTCACTCTGAGAACTAATGAACCACTTTTTTTTACACATCTGCCATGTCAGGAGCAATTTAACACATTCTGTGTTAATCATGAATTTTTTCAACTCCTACATGAAATAACCAATCCCATCTCTCCAGTTTTGTTTTTATGGTGGATGACCTTTTTTTTGGGGTAAATCAACAGTGTTGTATCTAATCTCTCTAAATGAATCTATATCATTAACTTTTAAAAAGATATTCTAACACGTGATGCATTTATTTTCTTTGGATTAAAATGGATTAGCAACTTAAGGTGTTGTTCTTCGTAAGATTTCACATGCTAGACTGCATTTGCAAAAACAACTAACACTCCACACGGCAATACTCCTAACTGGAACCTCATTTCTCTCTCAATCGTCTGCCCATTGACTTCTATAATGCATGTGTTTTGAGTCAGTTTGAATCAGCAGTACACTCCACAGGCAGCAGAAACAGACTGACTTGAAAAATGCACATACCTATTGTACCATACCATACCTACCAGAGTAAACTGCTTGTTTACCACAGCTTCTTTACATATAACAGAATGAAAGGCCCAGTAATATAAAAGAACTTGTTTAATTGTGAGGGATAAAGAGAGTGAAAAGGCACAGATATGTCAGAAGTAGACAAGAGGGAAAAAAACAAAATGCAAGAAAAATGAAAGCTATATGCCGTTTTAAAATAAACTTCAGATGTTCTCAGTAAGCAAAGGCATTTTAACAAGAAGAGAAGAATACAGACTGAGAGGCAGGGAGACAGAATGCTGACCAGACATAAATGCTGCCTGGCCATCTGGGGTCTGTGCTCTCACCTGCCAAAAACTATAAGAATCAAGCTCACACACGTGCATGCCTACACACACTCAGTGGAGTTCCCCTAGCTGCACTGAGCAAATCACAACACTGCAAGCTCTTTGCTCTCTCTAGCGGTGCAAAAAAGCAAGACCGCCATTAAAGATGTACTGAGACTCCTCTTACATAGACAAAAGACAGAAGGTTACTCAGCACAAACTGTTAATATGGCAACAGGGTTTACAGTAATAATGTTGTGCTACTAAATATACCACCACACAAGCACATGTTCCTGTGTATCTGGGTGTGGGTGTCTGTGAAAACAGCAATTAGCTCCAAGATGGTGAAAGATTATGCCAGCCTACAGCCGTTTGCAAAATTTGAACACTTGGATCAAAATATGTCTGAAATGTGAAAATTACACCCAATAAAGGAATATACCAAATACAGACAACAAACTTAAATACAGCATTTTCAGCATGCTTATTTGTTGAGTTTAAAACATTAAGGAAAAAAGTATAAATAAGTGCATAAAAGACTTAATGCTGCCCCATGGACATTTAATGGTATGTCCAAGAGGCACATGTTGAGACACCAAGGCATAGTAATGGAACATTAATTCAGATCCTTAGTCTAAGCCAGTCATCAAAAGTAATCAGCAGTTAGGCTTTAAGATACCATGGATTCAGACACAGCATGATGCACAAAAGAAAAAAAATGGGAAAGGGATGCCGGAAATCACATAAGCCTGACTATCTGAGTTAACTTAATGTGAAATCCCACTGATTTTTCAAAATATTCAGTTTTGTGTGAAATGCTCTAATCTGGTGACACATACGGAGATGGAATTGCTCACAATAGCAGGGATGGAAACCAGAGATCTGAAGCATTTAAAGCCTCTAAAAGCTACAACATACAGTTCTTACAAGAAAAGTTTGCAAATATGTGATGCCTGACAGAATAGGTTTCTCTATCAAACTACTTTTAAATCTGTATTTTTGTAGCACACAAACTTCACTTCAGAACAATTAGTTTACATCTTAGTGACTGAATTTGCAAAAAACAAACAAAAAACAACTAGTTTGAGGCAAAGGTTTTGATTTTGTCATTAAAGTTTGCATGATGCCACTTATTTGGGACATAAGCTTCTCTTACTTCTTACCTTTATTAGCAAAATAGCTCCAGAGCAAAACTAACAAATCTAATTTTGGACATAAAACTGGTATTGACTGAGGAGGGTTTCTACCAAACTACTATTTTTTTTTAAATTGCAGATCTGCAGTTAATTAGTTCAGTCTAATTTGAGTGTTTAATAGATGTGTGGGTGACGCATGTAGTTTAATGATTAAAAGTCATATATAACAAACGTAATACGACTGTGAAGGAAGAAGGTACGGGTACTTGACTGGCCTGCCTGCAGTCGCAATCTTTCTCCAATGGAGAATGTGTGGTGCATTTTAAAGCGCAAAATGCGACAACGAAGACCCCATACTGTTGCCCACCTTAAGACTTGTTTGCAGGAAAAATGGGACAAATTTGACACACCTGACACACTTCATCACTTGGTGTCTTCAGTCCTGAAATGTCTTTTAAGTGTTGTGAAAAGGAATGGCAACATTACAAAGTGGTAAATGCTTTACTGTCCCAACTCTCATTTAGAATAGTTTTTATTTCTTTATTCTGCATTGCTTTCCTTCCAATCAGCAAGAAAGGGAACCTATGAATCTGATGTACTTTCAGTTCCACATTACATGGGGCAGGCGTTAGCATGCTGTGTGAGCATCAGACCTTCACAACTGCACAATTTGAGGAACTGAAAAATTCAAAAGCAAAGCTAACTTAAGCCTTACCTCAAGAGTAAGAACTAGGGGTGATTAGTAAAGAGGGTGCTATTTCAGTCATCCACGTGAAAGCAAGAGGATGTGCTGTGGGTGTGGGTGATAAAAAAAAAAAAAAAAAAAGAATGCGTCATGCCAGATATTGGAGCACACTATAGACAAGCTGTACACACTGTACACCACTCTTTTGGGAGCGAAGAGTGTGTTTGGACCCAGACATGGCAATAGTGCATGTAACATCAGGTATAAGGGCACCTACCTCATGCTCACGCCACCAATCAGCCCCTACTGTTATCATGTGACACACTATGAGAATCAGGTCTAATATTTTTCTCCTACCTGACATCAGAACCAGTACTGGCCTGATATCAATACAACAGGTAGGATCAGGACATCCTCAATGAACACTGCAGGGGTAATGGCATCAACTATTTATTGAAATTTCTTAATAGGCATGTGTGAAGAAATTCTCATGATAAATTATATTACATTTTTTTTAATTGAACAAAACAGAACCAGTAGAGCTACATAAAAAACTGTAGATTATTTAACTTTCAATAACTACATTTTACATACATCTATATTTAATTAAATATGCTTTTTATCCTTTTTTGTACAGAAAATGCAGTGGGTCAGTGTTCCTTAGGTAATGGTGACATGCTCAAAAAAGCATCAAATATTTTTTATGTAATTGATCACAATAATAATAAAGATTATCATATTTTGAACCACAAAACTAATGATATATGACATACCGGAAATACTGAATTTTTAGTAAATGTTTAGTTTCTGTGTGAGGGATCAGTATGTACTAGTAAGCATGTGCTTCCTTGTTGGCTTGTCTAAGAATCTATGTACGGTCCTTTCCTAAACCTCTTTTCACAATGCTCCCCTTTCCAGATCCAGCCTGAAGCTGGGTTGTTCCAACGTCTGAGACAGGCTTTTGTCTCTAAAGGACAGCGTCTGTGTCTGGCTCCCTCTCTCACACACACACACGCACGCACGCACGCACACACCCGAAGAACCCAACTCTTACAGCAGCAGAAA
>JBBPDA010000013.1:14120787-14144683 GCA_037974385.1 Arnoldichthys spilopterus | reverse complement strand
CCTTAATAACGTAAACCTTCATTTAAAAACTGCATTTTGTGTTCAATTATGTTATCTTTGACTAATAGTTAACGGTTATTGATGAGCAGAAACATTTTAGTGTGACAAACATGCAAAAGAATAAGAAATCAGGAAGGGGGCACATAGTTTTTCACACCACTGTATGTTAACCAAAATGATCAATATCATGTATTATAGGGTTCATTGGTTTAACTAGTAACTAGTTACATTGTATTTACTTGAGATTGATTAATCAAGTGATTGGTCAGTGCCTTTTGTGTAAGTTATTGTGTCCACAAACATGCTTTCATGTACACTGTTAATATATAATGATAACCAATATATGATGAACAGAAACAGAGCTGAAAGGACTAAGCAACAGGGAGGAAATGGGGAGGTTGAGAAAGGTACAAGAAGAAAGGCAAGGTAGGGGTAGGCATATATAGCATGTTATATGGAAAGGAGGAGGAGTGTCTGTCATGGTCCTCTTCTTCAGCTTCAGTAATTTCAAAACTTTCCTCTGTGAGAGACTGACAAGAATTGACTATAATTGTAGGTGGGGACAGAACTCAGAACTTAACAGTTCTTGGCAGCTTCTTAAGAATTCCTAAAGAACTCTAATGTAAAGGATTGTTCTCAGTTTTAAGATTGTTTTGGTTGTATGTATGCTTGAAAAGATTGGCCCATGAGGAGTAACAGTGTGATTCAGAAGTCGCGTGGCAACAAAATATGTCATTTCTGCCAGCCTGGCAAAGGAACTGAAATTGAAACTGAGGTAGAGAAGTAAGTTTGAACATATAAACTAGCGGTAGAAATGAAGCAACAAATTCATGCATTACTCATTATGGCAATGTTGTTACAAGCAACTTTATGTAATCAATGTCCAAAACCCTGATAAGCAACCTGAAGGTTACAGTGGCAAGGAAAACTCTTTGAAGCATGAGGAAGAATACCTCAGCCGTGGAACCCTTCCCCCACTGATGGACACCAAATAGTGGAAAGATCAGGTGAGACAAAGACTGGGTATCAGATATGGGAACATAGCAGGTGAGGAGTTCAGTGTTTAGTGGATTGAAACTTCCTAAAACATGCGTGGGTTGGCTATTAGAAAGTGTGCATCACCATGAAAATCGACACCTTAAAAGACATGTATTGAAAATATAGATGGTTGCTCAGATATTAGGGTGACTAAAGTTCAAGCCCCCAAAGAAGGCAAGTCATGATCATGGACAATGGACTCACAAATCGAGAAGTTAATGGGACAAGAGAGCAATTTCTCCAGACCAGGGGATGGAAAAAGGAGACAAAATGTCAGTTGAGCAGCTGCCATAGGGAGTAGGATCCTGGAGGCAAAGGCAGGGAGAATGAGGGGGAGAAGAAGAACAGAGAGGTAGTTGAGTTCAAATAGCATCTTGAATTGTGTAAGTCCTTAAGGCTGGTGAAAATGACAGATATATAAATATTGATGAAGCTCACAGAGTGGATGGACAATCAGGGTGAAAAGCAGAAGAAAGACAGAAGGCAGCAGATGCAGGAGATAAGACGGAAGACGTATGATGACAATGCATAGGGTAGCTGACAGGAGTAGATAATGAGAGGAGGTGCTTAGCATGAGTAAGGGATACCTGAAAACAGATAGTGATTAGAAAGAAGATAAAGAAGTCCATGTGAGTAGAGGGGCTGAAGCACCATGAGTGGCAAAGTCTCTCATTTTCAGGCCAAATAGAACAGCTGAGAAGATAGAGTTCACAAGTACTATAGACCCTCAAAATACAATGATTACAGTGATTTAGCACATGGCTGTGAGAGCTGCGATAGACATAGATGAAAGAATTGTTTTGCTGAAAGAGAGCCATCCAGGGCTAAGAACAGATTGTGGTAGCCATTATTAGAAATGAAAGACTGATCAACTAATGCTCCAGAGGATGGAAACAAGAGTCTAAATAAAGATCCTCAGACACACCATATTCAGCAAGAGAACAAGACACCAGCAAACCTTTCAGGTAGTACTGATCTAGGATGTCCCAGGCCAGGACGCAGCAGCTTTCTTAAGGGCCAAAGTCTTAAACAGTCCATGGTATTGGATACCCTGGGCCACACACCATGAGTATAGGAGTCTCTACAACGTGTATGTCTGCTGTTTGTCAATCATTTGTGGCTGAGGCAGAACCACAACAGTTTGGCTTTGAGCACTGCTGCAGATAAAAGGAACGTTGCATGAACTTTCATGAACTGTGGAAGTTGTAGGGCTTTGGACTAACATGGCAGCTGATCTTGAAGGGCCAAATGAAATGCAGTGCTAATTTCTGAAACTCCATTCAGAGTAGAAGCCCTTGCTGGAAAGCCAAACTAGTTGTCCTACTTGAAAAAATGGCCCAAGTTAGCTAAGTCTATTGGCGTCTAGTCGTTGCTGGCAATTTTATTGCTGTCAAATTGAAACATACATGACAGAGCGTGTTGTGGATGTATTCCATCCAGATTCATTTGGAAGACTAGGAGGACTGGATGAGACCAGGCACCGCAAAGTACTCTCCAGGTCCTGGTTAACTGCTTCAGTCTGCCCATTAGACTGAGAAAGAAAGCCTGGGTACAGACTAGCTGAAGATCTTGTTACATGGCAAAAGGCTTTCCAGAACCTCATAGGAAAACTAAGGCCCAAAATCGTATCTAGCGGAAATCCATGGAGGCAAGTGATGTAATTCAGAAACAATCCTGCAGTTTCCGGTGATGATAGTAACTGGGTTAGAGCCATAAGGTGGCAAGTCTTTGAAAACCCTTTTACCATCGTAAGTATGAATGTGTTCTCTTGGAGCACAGGCAGGTTGGTGATGAAATCCAGAGGGACATAGGACATAGGAACAGATAGGGGGTGCAACAGCCCATGTGATGTGTGGTGAGAATCTCTGTTTTGAGAGCAGGTTGAACCTTCCAAAAAAAAAAAGTTGCAATTTGGCATCATGGCAGACAAACTGGAAAAGAACAACTAGGGTAGAAATTGGCAAAACCCAGAAAACACTGGCAAACAAGCTCAAAAAAGCTAAAAAGAGGTAGAAATTTTATTATTTGTATATTTATACTATATTGAAAACATAATATTTAAGAATTAAAGTATAAAATACAAATGCAATGATGAGCATAATTTTTGATTCTTTAAATGTGGTTCATGTAATATAATTTTTAAATTCTGTAAACATTTTAAATACTTAATACTTAATATATTTATGTCTGCTGAATGCCTTTCTTAAATGTCAGATTATAATCAACACATTACTGTGTATGCTCATTAATGTCCCCTGGATGTAGTGCTTGCATTGTGACATTTTGAGCCACAGAGGAACATGCAGGTTGAATAATTTTCCCCAAATGTCATACCTTCAACATCATTTCTTAACATAAAACAGACATATTGCTAATGTTTTGCATATGCAATGCAACAACCCAATAATATAGAATGACTATGAATGTTAAAGACAATAAAGAGGAAAGCCATCATTCTGACCAATGTCAGTTAGAAGTTAAAACTGTCCATTACAATATAAATGTTGTTATTACAGTGTTGTTTTTATAACCAGCATAAGGCCATGAATGTCAGCAAATGTCGGTTGAATGTTGTCATTGTAACTTTACTTTATGACTTTATAATACTTTATAACACTGGAAAATGTATGTAACGTAATGTCCATTGGATGTTATTCTTGCTCCGTCATGTAATGACCAACACAGAAACATGTTACTGATTAATTTAAACATTATTTAATGTTTTTTATGTTGCAGCTACATCCCTTTGTGATCTTAACAGAACATATATAATCTTTCTTTAAGGTCCTGTTAATGTAATTATTTCTTCTGAATGCTGTTTATGCAACATCATGTTATAATAAACACAAGACCATGTGTGTACATTCTCCTCTGAGTATCATTCTTGAAATGCGATGTTATGATCCCTACAGGCCCATTTACAGTGATGCTTGAAAGTTTTACACCTTTCTATGTTTCTGAATAAATATAACCGAAAAACATCACCTGATTTTCAATTAAGTCTAAAAAGCAGATCAAGAAAACCCAGTTAAACAAATAAGACAAACAATATATACTTATCTGTGAGTTGCAAACAATTGTGAACTTTTGTTTTTATCTTGTGTGAGCCCCTCACAACAATAATTGCAACTAAACCTTTCCAGTAACTGTTGACAAGTCCTGCACATTTGCTTGAAGGAATTTTAGGCCATTTCTCCATACAAAACAGCTTCAACTCTGGGATCTGAGTAGGTTTTCTTACATTAACTGCTTGCTTTAGGTCCTTCCACAACATTGCTTTTGGATTCAGTTCAGGAATTTGGTTTGGCAATTCCCAAATATTAAGCTTTTTAATATGAAGTATTAAACAGTTCTTTGGTAGAACAAATCATTTGCTTAGTATCATTGTTTTGCTTCATGACCTTTGTCTTAAGATTTAGATCAGTTTACTGACTTAAATGTTTCTTTCAATTTTGCCAGTATAATTCAGAATTCATTGTGTTTATTGAATAATGCAAAAGGAACCAATCTAGGCAATGGTAACAGGATCAGACAATGATGACAACAGGAACAGATATAGGGATAACATATAAGAGACACCAATGGGTACCAACACTATGCTTAAATATACAATCTAGATGATGAACACCTGCAAGAGGTAGGGCACAACAGACAAGACACAGGTGCGAGTACTAATAGTGAAACAGTGCTAGACAGGACAATCCAACAAGGTATAAACCTAGACACAATGCTACATAAACATAGAGACTCGTGAAACAGAAAAGGGAAAAACCAAAACACAAGAACATTGGCACTAAAGCTGCTAACCACAACCATCCTCACAGTTCTATTTTTGTCTCATCTGTCCACAAAATATTTTTCCAGTAGTCTTCTGGCCTGTTTGTGTGATCTTCAGCAAACTGTAGAGGAGCAGAAATGCTCTTTTTGGGGAGCAGTGGCTTTGCTAGGTTAATTTTACTCTGATTACATAGAATTGCCTGAAATGTGAAACAACTGGTTGACCCTTGTCACTGCATGTTCGTCCACCTTGTCTTATTGGGGTGGGGTCCTACGTGAATCCACTACCTTTGTGACATTACTAATAGTACTGTGATATATTAATGTAACATTACTAATAGTACAATATAAAAACATGTTTATGAAAGGTCTTTTGTTACTAACATAATCTTGTTATTAACGTTATTTACATCAGCAGTAGATTCATACAGTGTTATTTCCCTACTGGTTTCCAAACTAACTAGTTACTGTGCACATTCAGCCTGCCACTGTAATCAAATTTGACATACATTAACAATCATATTACTCGTTTTTCAAGACACTCTCAAATCAACTGCAGCAAATATAACTGCAAAAGTGAGCAGTGAGTACTGCATAAAAGCCACAGAACACAACACATAAACACACACAGGAACCAGTTAAAACAAGATATTTCATAAAACTGATAAGTTTCATTTATTTGTGTGTAATCAAATGTTATCCTGTAAAATAAAAATAGTTTAATGAAAACAATAAATTTCCTAATATACACTACTCACAATAAGTTAGGGATATTTTTATTTGCATGAGTGCTTTTCCTATTTGCTCTGAATTTTAATGAAATAAGTAAAATTTCCCTTTGATATTACTAATATCACTTCAGTCTATTGTTTTTGTCCCTACCCTGGAGTCTCATTGCCGGCGGTTAGCAGAGCAGGCCTTGTCCGATATTACTATCTCAGGACGTCGACGGCGTTCTGATTTTTTTCCCTACCCAATTTATTTTCCCTACCAGTAGCATAAAACTAGAGAAAACATTGTAAGTTCTCACAATATTTATTAGAATAAAAAATGAACAGTGGTTATTATAACATATACATGCATCTGTTTGCAAACTGTAGGTATTACACCCCCCTTATGAGTTGAGAAAAGAAAATAACAAATACTATTCTCCAATGCTAGCACGCATTCACACTGCACTTAAACACACACACATGCACTCGAATGTGTGGACATTGAAAAATTTTAAAAATGTAAATGTTTCCCTAGTCATGAGAATGACAGCAAATTGCCATTTGAAATCACAATGCAGCAATGCAATATTCTTTCCATGCAGTGGTATGGTATTTACTCACCTATGACTGTTTTGTTGCTTATCGGAATGTTGCAGTTAGTGATATAGTTTCTATATGCCATTATTTCTCACTTTTCTCCTTTGCAGACATAAGAGCACAGTTTTCCACTACTAGCACAGCCAGAACACTACATAAAAAGCTGACAGTAACTCAAGGAAAAATGCCTTTGAAATGTTTGCATATTTGCAATTTTAAGACTATTTTATATAAACTCTTTGAGCAGCAGACCACACAGTGTCAGTGGTTAGTACACTTCTGCCTTTTATTTAAAATCTAAACATCACTTACAGAACTGAAAGAAAACACATTACGTTACTTTACAGCACATACAGCAAATAACGTTAAGTGTAAACAAAATAATTAACACATGAGGATGAGTAAAGCCAACATCCCTGATTGTAGAGCACATAAAGATACAATTTGTGAAAATTAAAAAAGTTAAAAAAGAAAAAGAAAATAAATAAAAATAGAACTAGCTTAAACCTACTGATATCATCAAGATTTTAACAAGAATGAAGAACTACTCATTCATACAGGTAGAAAGTCTGCATCAAAGGAACCAATAATATAGTTCACAACCTATACTGCTAAATACTCTAAAATCCCTCTGAGCGTTTATACCGACAGTCCATAGACCTACACAGAACATGGTTGCTAATGGTATTAAATGAAGTATATTAGTCACACAACACATGTCAAAGAGCAACACTTGTTAGACTAACACCATTCAGTTAGTGGAAAAGAAGAATTCAACAGTGAAGACCAATTTACTGAAATATGCATCATTGTCATCAGTTCTACATACAGAGAGGCTACTAAAGAGTACAGCATGTAGGATTTATGTGTTATTCCCCTCAGAGGTTCCTATCTTTTAGACAGTTTGGGTAGCTACTCACCCGAATGCAAATACCACCCAAAAGCATCAACTAAAGCAAAAAGCATTCCTACAGCTGATTGTGTGTTTATAATTAGCAGCAATAATCAGTACCTGATGTAAAAACTCTGTGAAATGCACAGTGTGAGCCATGAGGTTTCATTTTCTTTTATCAAAATGATCAGATTTCGTTTCTTATATAACACTTTACCAACCCATGAAAATGATCCCAATCCTAATATCTATTTTTTCATGCTCAGTCTGTTTAACATTATGCTTCAGCTATTAGACAGCATTTGCCATAATCCTTCACTGCAATGAAAAGCTATTAGGGTAAGGCTATGGGTCTCTTTAGGTGTGTGGGCAGGCATTTATCTCACACCTCTCCATCCTCAATTCGGGCAACCTGTCTCTCCAGCACATCAATCCTGTGACCCTGAGCTAACACCAGAGCCCGCAGAGCACGGATTTCTGTCAAAATGTCAGCTAGCTGGTCATCCTGGTGAGAAGCGAGAGAGTGAGCGAGAGAGGAGAGAAGGAGAGAGAGAGAAATACATAAAGAGACAGAGACAGAAAGAGATATAGAGAGAAGTAGACACAGAGTGAGAAACAATCTGAAAATTGAAAATGAAACAATTTTCCTCTTACCAAAAATGCAGTTCATCAACCAAGACAACGCAAGACATTTTCTTTAGCTTTGTATCAAAGATATGATGCTAATGTAGCTAAGAAGTAGTGGATCTCATGAATTAACTGTGTAAACTGCATGTATGCCTAAATGAACCAAAACCATTACTAATGGTTCTTCTCCATGATAGATAACCTGCTGTTAATTGTTCTTTAAACTTTTTTTTTTGCATTTTGCTGAGACTGCATGCTACATACTTTTGATATGATATTGCAAAAATATTCTACTTTGTCATGTATTTATTGAGAGAAATACCCCCCCCCCCAAAACAGGGATATATTAAAATCTGATATTCACAACACAATGACTCAACAATCCACAATCAGACAAAATGTTTACAAATACAGAAAATTTAACACTATTTACCCTTCCTATGAGTGCTTGATCAACAAAGATCAGTCCAAGGGCATGAGGTTAAAAAGTTTGGGTGGTCACCAAGGAACCCGGGGTACAGAGAACATTAGACAACAGGGTTGCAAGGGAAAAGCCACTACAAAATCATTTCTGCTCATCCACAGTTTACAAAGGTTAAGTGGATATGCCAAAATGACATTGGAAATATGTTTTGTGGATGAATAAGAAAACAATAGGCCTTTATGGTATAATGAGAAGCTATGTTTGGAGAGACAAAACTGCATTTTAACATTAGAAGCATACCCCATTTGCAAAACATGGGTTGTGTTGTGATAGTACCATGGTTTGGGCCTTTGTTTTGCTACATCTTGGCCAGGACAGCCTGCCATTATTGTTGAAATTATGAATGATCAATTATTCCAGCAAAATCTAAAGGACAATGTCAGGACATCTGTACATTAAATGAATCTCAAGTGAAAGTGGGTCAAGCAGCAATACAATGGCTCTAAAAGTCATTCTGTCAGAGAATAAAGAATGTA
This sequence comes from Arnoldichthys spilopterus, assembly GCA_037974385.1. Classification (NCBI taxonomy): domain Eukaryota; kingdom Metazoa; phylum Chordata; class Actinopteri; order Characiformes; family Lepidarchidae; genus Arnoldichthys; species Arnoldichthys spilopterus. The sequence goes on along the minus strand of JBBPDA010000013.1, from coordinate 14,136,079 downwards.
TATAAAGTTAATGTTACAGAATTGCCAGATTAATGTCCTGACTTTAACCCAAAGGAAATAGTTCAAGCCATTCTGTACAAAAGAGGATCACATTAGATACCAAAATCAAAGGTTCACATACATTTGCCACTCACAGATATGTAACATATAATATTGGATCACTGACCTCAATAAATAAATTGCCACATCAAATGTTCCTGTTTCACTGCATACTCCCTATCTACTTTTAGGACTTGCATAAAAATCTGATCATATTTTAGGCAGAACTGCATAACATTCTAAAAAGTTCACAAATTTTCAACCCCCAATGTACATGGGACATTTCACTTGAGGAAAAATGGCTAATAATGCTAATATTAATCTGCTAATAATGATGCCTTCCCACCCAGACCTTTGTGACACTGTGTTCTTACCTCTTTTCTCACTCTCTCCATCCCTCCCTCAGTCTCCCTCCCAACTTGAGCCTGCTCCATTGCTTCACTCTCCGTTTCTCTGGTGACTGTGTTTGTGCTCACAGCGGCACTAGCTGAAGTAGAGGCAGTAGAGTTGGTCTGAGGTAGTAGTTTGGGTCTACCCCGGAGTGTGCTACATTTAGAAGGAGGTGCAGTGTAGCCTCCACTTAGAGAGACCAAGATTGGAGAAGCGTCCTGCCCTGCTATCCAGTCTTCAGCCAGAAGGGAGGGCTCTAAACCTGCTGTGTCTGGATACAAATCCCCCTGGAACAGGTCTGACTGAGGGCAGACAATTGTAGAACAGAAATTACATGTGCTGTAATAACATGTTCTGTATGGAACATGTTAATTAGATAGTCTGTCAAAAGTTTGGCAACATATAGCTTTTCAAAAAAAATGTTGGATATAAAATTAAAAGCTGTTTGAAACTTGACATTATTCTGTGCAAATATGGCAGAACAACTGTCAGTATTTTCTTGCTGAATCATGCAATATATGTACGCAAATGTAGACTTTAGAAAATAGTACTTTAGTACTTATTGAATTTATTTGATTCAAATGTGTACAATGGTTTCCCATAAATTAAATATATTGCATTAACACTTTCATTTACGTTCATCTGATGTACACTGTTGCTATTAATTTAGCTTACCTTTCTTGGCACAGTCATAGAGATTGGCTCAACTTTTCTCTCATGGAGCTTGTAGAACCTGTAAGAAAAATGGACATAAAGGGTTTAAATGGTTTAGACAAAAACAGAATGGTTTAAATGTGTCAATGAAAGATTTCATATCATCCATGTCATAACAAAACCTTGTATCAAATTAATAAAATGGAAACAGTAGAAAAAGGAAAAAATCTTAATATTAATTCTTAACAATGTTAACACTGTGCTTTTAACAGTTGGTTCCATTCATCATGAAGCGGTTACACAATGTAAAGGGCACAAAGTGTTTGAAAATGACTTTAAAATGTTAAAAAGTGTGAAAGTGTGAGCTAAGGGTGTACACTAAGGGGTGTAATGGTGCATTAAAGTTATAGTTTGGTTCACACAATGAATTTCTCAGTTGAGTTGAAGTTTGAAAAGGCAAAACCAATCACAAAAGTACAAAAGTATTTAAGCTGCAAAACTGAAAAGCATCTATTATGCTATAAAAATACAAAATTAACAGAATAATAAACTAAAACTTAGGGGGAGTGCATAGGAGGAGTGTTTCAATTTGCTCCACTTAAGCTACACTGAAACCTTCAAAGATTAAGTACAACCCTCTGTCTTGTCAAATTTGGTTCTGCATTACATTCATTCTTTGCACATGCACAAACCCATAACATCAATACCATTACAGACAGGGATAAATACACATACTGATATACAATAACAATAAAAAGGATTGTAATTTCTTTTACCCACTAGTTATCTCTTCCCGTCATATGATACTGCCAAGCTACACATCACATGGTCAACCTTTCTACACTGCCACTAACAATGGACAGCTGAACACACTTGGAGTCAATTCTGTCAGTTCTGTTAAATCAGCCAACAGACATCTGCATTGGTGATGAGGGGAGAGGCAGGCTATGGTACCCACCCAGAGAGATCCAAGCCAATTATGATCTCTTGGACTTCTGACAATTGGTTGGCTATGGCATCTCTGCAGTGGAATGTGGGGTTGAACTCAATCTCATGATGACAAGGCCAATGCTTAAACTGTTTTGCGACTTGGGAACCTCAATAAAATATAACTTAATGGTACTGTTACCTTGCTATCTCACACTTGTTAACATCCACTCCTCTTTTACTAAGGAAGCCAGCTCCTCTCTGAGGCTCCTTGCTGCTGTACAAACTGAGGAAGTGGATATAAGGTGACTCATCAGTCACCTCAAAGTAACGAATGGTGCAGTCCCCCTGTGAAAACAGATAGAGCTCAAAGACCTAATTGAAGAGTAAGTCTGTAAGCTGTGTAAATCAGCTTGAAGTATAGATGTGATTTGGATTTAAAGCTGCTATTAAATATCTACTGTACAATCTTCTTAGGTTCTACTTAATGATCATATTGAAAAAAACATTACAAACTGTTGTGTATACACAGGAGTGTAGAAATATGCTTAAGGTAAGTCTGCAGTAAAACCTTACAACTTGATTAAAAGTGATAGTGTTGTGTCTGGATAGTTTTACCTTTCCACACAGATAGACCATGTTCGTGTCTGGGTCATAGAAAGGAAGTAGAACTCCATTACTGCTGTCCATTTCCTGAACAGCCATTGGCTCAGAGAGATCTCTCTAATATTTAAATTTGCATAAAAAAACACAGCAAAAAATTCTATGAAAATGGTCCTGTAATGAAAATGGTATTGTAATAGTATTTCTATATCTATTAATGTACACAACGTGTGACAGTTATCATTTATTTATTATTTCCAAACTGACAACTTAATGCTTAGTAGGAAGCAGAAAAAATGAAGAAATGTTGATTGTGTCCAAAACAAATGACTAAAATAAATACATTTCATGATGACCCGGAAATAGGTACAACAGAGAGTAATACGAAGAAATAAATAACAAAAATGTATCATATTTGAAAGTGGTAAACAAATCGTGAGGCAGAAATTACTGTAAATATTAAACAGAAAATTACATTATATTATTTATTATTTTCTTTGGTGTTTCCAAAAATTTAAAAAATTGTGGCATCTATCTTACAGTATTTTCATCAACACCATATATTTTATTTAATAAAATAATGATTAATATGACAAGTGATCATTTTTAAATTGTTTGGAATTATAATTTGAAAAAGAGAAGGACAGCAGGGAACGACTCTTACTGTATCCCAAAGGGCTAGCTGTCTTTCACTCATGCGGCTGAAGCCAGTAGTCAGGATTTTCCCATCAGTCAGGAAGACAGCCCTCATTGGCCTGGTGCCCTCATGAGCCTTGTCCCGCACCTGAGGGTTGTAACAATACATGAAACTCAGAAGATATGGCATAGTGAGCAGGGAACTTAGACCTGGATTTAGGGTAGCATTAAAGATACACATGTGACCTTGTATGACTGTTGTCTATAAAATGAACAAAAGGACATGGACAATGGACAAAGGACAATAGACAGAAATGGGACTTAATAACTGCTGCTACTAAAGTTCTAAGATATATGATGCTTTTCCAGTTAATCATTGTCTCCAGTTCGACCCACTAGCTAGGACTCCCTAATTAAACAGAACCACCAACACTGTGAGGGTGAAGGCTAGCATGTGCTTCCTCATGAGTCACCTCACCTCATATCGAACTACAATAAAATTGTTAGGCCTGGAGAACGCTTAGTGCCAGTTTTGTAATATGCAGAACTGAAATTCTGGCATTATTATTGGGATCAAAGTTGCTTAGAGAATTGTGCCACTTGGAGCCTCCATACAAACGTTTTCACGTATAATAGTATGCTATACAGTGTCAGAAACCACACAAGTAGGTCTACTGGACATAACAACTCAATGCTGTTTGATATTTCTTTTAAAGATTAAGAGTAATTTGCCAAATTACTGATAAGCATCAAGAGACCTATTTCCAGTTAGAGTGCCTCGCTATGTTAGTGCTAACCTTAAGGACAGTTCCGCGTCGAGGGTCAATCACACGGAGAGCTTTGTCCTTGCAGGTGGTGCAGATCACACTGCCCTCTCTGTTCCAGCTCACGCTATAGATCAGGTCGGGGTGGGCATCACTCAGCTGGTATACCAGCTCACCCGTGCCAACATCCCACACACACAAGATGTTATCACAACCTGAAACAAACACATAGGTACAAGAATCAGACGTACAAAGCTCTTGGGACACACAAAGTTCACAGTGGACATGTTTTGGCAGACCAGGTTTTAAATGTGAGAGACAGACTTGCTGTTTTAGTATGCTGGGCACCTCCCCATTTGTGCGTACTGCCCTACTGTGATTTTGTGTGGAGCATTCCATGTTTAAAAGAAGTACTGCTCAATGTGGACAGTTCCACAAAATCATAAGCATCATTACTGTGCTGACCATTCAAACCAAAAGAAAGGTAGGCCTTTGGTGGCAGTTGCAATGGAGGAAAGATTAGTATCTGTGGTCATTCACAGACCTAAATCATGGAATAAAGAATTTTTTAGCCTGTTTTGGCAAAATGGAACCAGATTGGCTAGTTAATAGCAGTAGTTACTTTAAATTTTTTGCCTGCACATATTGTAATAAATTGTGACAGCTGTTGTGATTTTAGGTTATTGTTACAGGATTGGCTACATTTAGCAAGTGAACACGTATGAATAATAATGGGATGTTGTCTGTTTTATGCAGTATAATCACTTGTATATTGTAAGTATTTTAGGCTGACAAATTGGACTTAGCACATGAACAATCCAAGACTGGGGTAAGCCAGAAAGACTTAATCCAAATAATCCAACTTTAGCGTCTGGAGCAGGCACCATGTAAACACACACCCACGCACACACAAATAAACAAAAAGATTACCTGCAGTCAGCAGGATGTTAAGAGCAGTAGGGTGCCAGGCCACAATGCCCACTCTTTTACTGTGGCCTTCAAGAGTTACTACAGCTTCAGTCATCGGCTCTGAGAGACCGCCATCAGGGATCTGCCATATCTACCATCAGCAAAACACAACATTCTATCAAACACACAGTCAGTAAAAACAGAAACATAAAACAAACAATATTTTCCTTAAATAGAAACAAGCTTCTGGTCAAAGAGATTATTAACCAACTTTATTTTCTACTCAGTTAATCTGTGATTCATAAAGAAAAGGTTTTATCCTGAGAACTGAGTAAAGTCCACTTTAGCCAAGCATGGCATATTTCTTGCATAAAAACCTTCAGCTTAAACCTTTCTTAATCAGCTTTCAGTATAAAACCTCATGACCCAGAGAAACTCCACTTTTAAAGGAACACCAAGTTACACTAAAGTCTAAGGTGTCCTCACAGGGTCAGTGAGCCAAGATCATGATGTTACTTTTCCATTTAAGACCTACTGAGAGGAATACCTCAGTTATTCTAATGAGGGTTCAGTGACAGTAAGTAATGCATTCTAAATCAGGCTCAGTGTCATTAAGTCAGTCATCCTTAAAGCTGAGCAATATTACTGGAAAACACCAAAGCAGAGAAGTGTGATTTTCCCATATCACAGTATTAGAAAGTGCTAATTTGATCAGCCCACTGCAATATTTTTTTTGTGATGTTCAAATATTATTTCTTTTCACTAGAAGACAAAGCTGTAAAAAAGGTATTTTTACACTTTTACTTTTTCAGTGTAACTTCTCAGAAACTCTTCATCTTAAATTCCATCTAAATGTCCTGTGATAACATTTCTATAAAAAATAAAATCTTAAACCCCAGAGTTTAACCCTTAGAAGTGAAAAATAATTTTCATCAATAGCTCACTGAAAAAGAACATAGAAATGATGAGGAAACTTTTTCAACACCACATTTGTGTTCATATGTAGGAGAGGTTATTGTTGTGTGTACAGTTTTACTTTGCATTAAGAAAAAAAATCCACCCTTCATATTGTTTTCCATGTTTTTGTCATTTTTTAAAACACAGAATAAAGTAGAGACTACACTACACTACAGAATGCAAACTCGCTGTGTAATAACAGTTGTATTTGTTGTAATTATTAATCCCCTATACTAACCTTAACAGTACAGTCCTCTGAGGCACTAGCAATGACGTTGTCATCATGTGGACACCACTGAACATCCAGCACAGGAGCAGCATGACCACACACGGTTGGAGTGGATTGGTCCACCCTACCGCTCTAGTTTAAAGAAACAAAAAATGACATGTAACAAAAGTGACCCACTTTATTTAAAAAGAACATATGGCCACTGACAGAACAATACTTTTATCTCCACATATATACAAACCTTATATATTTTGGAAATTTTTTAAATATTTGATATCAAATGCATCGTGTCATTACTACTTCAGCAACATACAGCAAAGTAATGCTTTATCAACCAGTCACTATTAACAGCTACGACTACATTCATTTTTTCCCTTTTACTGAGATATGTATTTCTAACCTTAGTGAGAGGCAATACGAGAAAGGCTCCACCCCCTCCAGCTTCAATAATTACAGCAATGAACTTCGGATTGGCTGCACACAGTGGCCCCTCCCATGTCACACGTGTTACTCTGACATCATCCAGGCAATGCTCTGCTTTCCATGCCTGGGCGAACACGTGCCGGAACTTACTTTGCCTCACCACGCCCCTCCGAAAGGACATGACTGCAGAAAAGACAACACAGCAATTTAAAGGAATTTCTTTCTTAAGTCTAAAACTGCTGGTAAAAAAAAAACAGTGTGCAAATGAGATTATGCTGATTGTTCTGCCTGCTCTCATGCTCTCAACATTTGAATGCACTTCAAATTCTACTGTTTATTCCAGTTTCAACTGATGTTTGCAATTAAATTCTAAGAACATGATCAGAAATGTTGAAATAAGCTAAATGGTCAAACAAACATTTAGTGTGGAATGTAAAATATAGCTTTATGTGACTTGTTCCACATGACTTGAATTCACCTACAAGTTAATAATTGAACACTCAGCTCTGAACATTAACAAGGTAGGTTCCTAATGAAAAACAACACCATGGTCCAGCACTGTGTAACTAAAATAAGCAGTCTGAGTGAAAGTGAAATCCCCTTCCTCTTGTGGGGTGTAACTGTAGAGGCCTGAAAGCTCTCCTGCTACAGACACTGTGCTCAGCTGACAGCTACATTTTAACACATAGTTACTACAGCAAATCATCCTTAACCTCCAGCAACCTCAACCAACAGCTCATTATATTTGTTAATATCTGTGTATATATACACCAATCAGCCGTAACATTAACACCACTGACAGGTAAAGTGAATAACATTGACCGTCTAGTTATTTCATTACAATCGTACAATCGGGGGGGGGGGGGGGGTATATTAGAAAGCAAGTGAACAGTCAGTTCTTGATGTTGAATAAATAATAGCATAAGCATCAGAGCCACTTTAACAAGAGCGTTATTGTGATGCCGAGTCACTGCGTCTCTAAAACAGCAGGTCTTGTGGAGTGTTCCAGGTATCCAATAATTAGTACCTACCAAAAGTTATCAAAGCATGGAGAATTGGTGAATCGGTGGTGATGGCACCCAAATCTAAGAGATGCATGTGGGGAGTGAAGGTTAGCCTGTCTGGTCCGATCTCACAGAAGAGCTACTGTGGTTTAAAAAGTGGATGCTGACTCGGATAGAAAGGGGTCAGTGGACCACAGTCAGAGCTGTTCCAGCAATATGAGGGACCTACTCAGCATTAGATAGGTGGTGTTAATGTTATGGAAGATCGGCGCATACATGTTAGTATATATCGAATGACTCGGTAATTGTATGTGCAACCATTCTTCCCAGCATAAACGCTACAGTACCCCCAGAATAGGCTCATTCATCAGCGAGATGAAGACAAAAGGAGCTGAATTATGCCACGAGCGAATGGAGGGAAGGAATTTGATTAAAAATGCAAGCTGTGCTCCATTTAATATTCACACGCTTGTGCCTCCAGCGCCACCAATGTGTGAAGAAGTGCTGAACGAACAGCTCCCGCTCTCCGGTTGCACCACACACAATAACCTACAGTTCGAGACAAACACGCAGTCAGTGCATTAAATGACAAAACCACCAAGAAAAACCAATGAGACACACACGAATGTCTCATCAGCCACATGAGCACACGCACAAAGGCTCAGCTCTCGCTGCAGCACGGAGGATAATCTAAAGTCCACTACAATGAAGCGGGTGAGGGGTGTAGGACACGCAGTTGGGTTACTGTACCTCAGGTTAGGTCAGGGCTTTAATGAAAAACAAGAACAACGATGCACGAACTATCAGCAAAGGCCACAGACAACAATAATCCGGCACAAGCGGTGAACGTGTCCCTCCCTCGACGCCCAGTCTGAGTTTACGGAGCCGAGTGGTGGAAGAACCCGGTTCTCACTGATACACTAATCCATTACGCTGGGTTACGGAAAATAATTAGCCTACTTTGGGCTTTTTCCGTTTTCACAATAAAAATTGCAAAAAATATTTGGTAAAATAATGAGGATGAATAAAAAGTGTAAAAAAAAAGACTAAAAAGGACAGAGCCAGCCTGCGTGAGGGAATCCTGAGAAAATGCCCAGAATTACGGCAAGTGTCCTATGAAGCATCAGCCGATAGGAGATAATACACAAAGGCCACCTGGAAGAGGAATTTTACTCCGTTAAAAGTCCTAACCCCGTGGCTCATCGCTACATCACTACACGCGTAAATTATTATCCAATAAAAAAATAACTGAAAAGCTGTGTAAAAATATGCTGTAGTGATATTAATTCGATAATATTATAATAAATAATAATCTCCGATCACAAAACCTGCACTGTTTCTGGATGTACAGCAGCCTGCAGCTTTACAACGAGCAACTAGCACTTGTACTTAACACTGTATCGACCCTATGTTTATGAAATAGAAGAGAATGGGGGCAGCTGCATAGACAGCACTAACAGCATACATCCAGCAGCAGCAGGTATCTCCTGAGCGCCATGCAGAACAGACTTCAAAATAAAAGCCCCATGCCCTACAGTTTAGGAGATGAAAGGTGCCTGGTAGAAAAAACAATGTTGCCATCGTCGCAGTGACTTTAATTGGAAAATACAACATCAGGTGTCAGAAAAAGGATTATTTGCAGTTTACATCACTGGATGTTTGTGCATTTTCATATTCGCTGACATTATGATTTTAACAAAGTAATGTCTGACATTTAAAAAAAGAAAACAATTTAGTCAAATTTTTCTTTGACCTTGTTTGAGCAAAGGTAGAAATTTAGACATGAACCACCATGGACAGTTCAGATCCAACACACCTATCTCAAGTTTAGACCAATTAGAACAGATTCTCATCATCAGCATTAATGCACATTTATTTAATAAACATGAATAGGTTATTAGATCAAATATATTTTTACCAAAGTATTTCACCTTTCATTTATCCACTTCTTCTTTTTTTTTTAGAAAATATTTTATTTTCATGTTTCCCATGACTATGTGGTATATTTGTATAAGATTTCCTAACTGATGAACCAAACTCATCAAAGAGGGTAATCCATGAACACAGCCTGAAAAGATAAAGATATATTCTAAATTTCTATTTTGGAGTTACAATCACCCATGCTATTCCCCAAATCCCAGCACTATCCAGCAGTACAGAGGGCACATATGAATAGGAATTATACCAACAAAGATGAACAAAACTGTACAAAACATATAGGTAAAATTATATACAGTTGTACACTGACAGATCAACACCTCTCTGCACATGCTGAGATAAAGGTTCTGCCACATGCACCAGATATGTTTTTCAAAGGAAGCGCCATAATTTATCAACAATGTTCATTTTCAGTGTATAATCTGTAACAGTGGAAGCATTGAGCTTTTTGACACCCCTAAGCGATAATACATATATTCGAGGCACATATATATTTAAGGCAAATGCTGTGAACAGACTGTAAACAAAGATGACACTTATTCCGTAAAGCAGAAAACACTCATTCTCATGTTAATACAGTTAATAATACTTCATGTCAGCCTATATCACGGCTTTCATATGCAGTAATACAACAACAGTTCATGTAGTTTCAAAATGAATAGTATAGGAGTGGCTTTTAATGCAATGTCTGTGTGATGTATGTGCATTAGAAAAAAATCTGCTTTTAAAACATGTAGTATTAAGTCCCAGGTTGAGCTTTTAGAGTAAAACCTCACTATTGTTGTACCGAAACAAGAACAGGGGAATTCAGTTCTTTCTCTTGCTTGCACTGGGCATTATTTCGCAGATGATCCCAGGTTTTTGGAAAAAGATGACACAATCCATTATAATACTCCTCCATAGAATGCCCAGTTCAGAAAAGTGCAGTCAAAAAGGCAAGCCGTACTGCTTTTTCAGTTCTTTAGTCTATCTGATGCCCTTAATAATATTCAATCCATTTGTCTGGTACAGAAGATGTTTACAGCTAACAATGTGCTTGCTAGGACTGTTTGTGGGAGTGGTACATTTTGTCCTTTGTGTTCTCCTACAGTTTTCACAACCTCAAAGTCTTAAGGCACCTCAGCCTCACTGGAGACAAAAACTGAGGAGGGAGGGTATCCATTGCTGAATTATGGGCACCATTTGAAAGAGAAAATGTATAAGGGCTTTGCCAGTTACCAAGGCACCAGTTTCACCATTAAATTCTTCCAGTATCCAAAACTGCTTATCTTTCAGATGACCATGATGACCATCAATTATGGTGCCCAGTGTGAAACGCTGAACTGTAGGCTGGAAGCTACACAATCTGAGGTTGATGGTGGATGATGCCGTTGTGGGCAGGGAGTAAACGGGTGGTCTCTGGAGCCAATAGGATGTTGTTGGGTTTCGACTTGGGCCATAGTGTACCATTAGTGTGCTCAAAGTGATTAGACATTGCCTCTGATATCTGAGAACTTGCTGTCTCACTACCCCCATTATCCAGGCAATCCATATCTGCAGGGCTCCTCAAGACTCCCGAATCTTCATCAACAAGCCTCAGGTCATCCTCTTCCTCATCCGTAAGTATTGGGTATTTAGAGGAACTTAAGGGTGACTGCTGCCCCCTGCTGCCTGTCCTGCTGCCTGTCCTGCTGCCCGATCTGCTGCCCCCTCCTGAATGTGGTCTGCCATCTGAAGGTAAAATGGCGCTACCATTGCGAGATCTGACACCTTCAACATTCTGATCCAATGGACAGGGTGAAGCCTGGAGAGGAGGTAGAAAGTGGCTTTCCTAAAAAAAAAAAAAAATATATATATATATATATATATATATACATATATAATATATTAATAATAATATTTTTTAAAAAAAAGATTTCTAAAACTACATATACAATAACATATCACTGATGTCCAAAAAATACCATGCATCTTTTTTTGTCTAAATCAGCAGCTGCCCTTTCTATTATGTAAAACGTTTATGAATTAAATGAACCAATAGAAATAATCCAAAAATACTTGCTCTGCATTAAATTACAGTAGAATTTAATAATGTTTTTCCCTTTTACTGTTGCTGTTTTACTTGCCATTTACTAATTACGGGTCATTCGAAACCAAAAGGTTCAAGAAATGGGTTTGTGACTGAAGGGTAACTAGTTTGATGCCTGGAACCAGCCAGCAGGCCAAAGTGCCCTTGAGCAAGGCACCCAAACCCCACCTGCTCCCTGGGCACTGTGATGGTGGCTGCCCACTGCTCAGTGTGTGTGTGCTCACTGACTCAGATGAGTAAAATGCAGAGATGATACATTTCACTACATGACATATTTGTATAACTGTGTATGTGAAAAATAATAAAATAAAAAAACCTAAAAAATAAAATATCAAAGTGTAGGTTAGATGGAGAGACAATAGGGTAAAGTACAGTCCAGTTCAAATATTTGGACTAATTTGTTATATTAATAATTCTTAAATGTGTACACAGACTGTATGGACACTACTATGGACTTGTGGATGTGTTTACCCCCAGCACTGTTTCACAGGGTGTTGTGTAGTGTGTTGGGTGGGGTGTGTGTGTGTAAGTTCATTGTCGGTTGTCCTGTAGGTCTTGTGTCCAATTTTCAGTTTTATTGAAAACTGTGATTCTACACTTGCCATTGTGTCCAATTTTCAGTTTTATTGAAAACTGTGATTCTACACTTTGACTATTAGTGTATGGTTTGGCAAAAATAGATAATGTAATACATGGTAAAATGTATTGCACTCCACTAAATACGACATTAGGACATTGGAATTATACAGATAGTCACAGCACACAAAAACTTTTTTTAGAGCAACGTACCGAATGCACCAACGACATATTGCTGTTCCTCACGAAAGACTCGACTTTCAGTCGAGCAACCTCTCTGTCCCCATCTCTCTCTCTATCCAGCATTCTGTCCCTCCCTCGTCTGGATGTGTTGTAAATTGCTGGTCGACCCAATGTATCCAGTGTGCCTCCTAGAGTGGATCTACTATCTCGAGAACGGGGACGTTCCTGTTTCGTGTTAAGATAAGGTGTAAGCAAGAAAATGGAATTAAAATTTAAACAAATGTATATTGTATAACAAATGTATAACAAAAAAAAGTAGAAGAAAATGTAACTTGAAATAACAGAAGAGAGAGGTTCAAAATATACCAAGGAACTGATGCTGGTACACACTGTCCCTTCACCTCTTAGAGGCATAATCTCATCCATCTGATCAGACAGAAGAGAAAGGGGTACAGGATTAATTCATAATAACAATAATGAGACAGTATGTAACAGTTAGAGAGTTATTAATGTGTATGTGTGTGTTTATACCTGATACTTATGTTCTGTGTTAATTGAGCTTACTCTTCTGATTGAGGCCTGTCTTGACAGAGTACTGATTTCATCCCTGCAGGAAAAGAAGGAACAAGGAAGAGATAGTTAAATGAACAGTCAGTAAGACGATTTCTCACTAATGACACTGGTTAAAGTGACTATTTTGCTAAAGCATCTCTGGTGTTTTTGGAATATGGAGTTGAATTTGTATTATGAATTTAAATATGAAATGTGGGTTAGAATTTGGAGTGAGGTTCAGAATCTGGCATAGAATGTGTGAGAATATTAGAATTTGAAATATGTATTACAGTTCTTTTAAGTGATGTAAAATTTGAAATATGGGTTAGAATATATATAAATATATATACATATATTAACAATATTTCTGAAAGGATTGGCCATTTTGTGATACCAAAAAAACAGAACTCCTTGATTATATTATAATAATTTAATAAATAATAAATTTGATGCCTGTAACATTCTCAAAAAGGTTGAAAAGTGAAGATTTTATAGAATATTCAATTTACCCTTTTTAAAAACATTCCACAATAAGGAGGTGAATTGGTAACAGGTGACTAGGAATAAAAGCAGCATCCACCAAATACTCTTTCCAAGCAAACATGAGGTGTGGCTTATCGCTTTGTGCCAAATCTTGTTAGAGAACTGTCAATCAGTTCAAAATGAACATTTCTCAACACAGGATTATATAGTATGTTGATCTTTCACTGTCTTCAGTACATTGTGAGTTTGGGAGTACTTCAAAAAAACATTGTCACTTAAGAAGCTCTGATGCCCTAGCTCATCTTAGAAAGACCAAAATACAGTGGAAACATGTGCTGTAGTCACATGAGTTTACATTTCAGCTTGTTTCTGGGTAAACAAATGTTGAGTTCTCCATTATAAAAACAAATGACCATTCAGATTTATATCAATGAAAAGTACAAAATCCAAAGTCTGTCATGGTACAAGGGGCATCAGTGCCCCTTGGCATGGATGATCTGTATATTTGTGAAAATGCTTTTGACAAAGAGGTGTATACTGGGAATTCGGAGAGGCATATGCTGACATCAAGACGGTACCTTTCTCAGAAAGTCAAACTTTATTTCAAGGCTTCACATACACAATTGCATTTGCTGAACTGATCTGCCAGCAGTCCAAATTTGTCCCCTAATTTAAAATGCATGGAGCACCATGAAATGGAGACTCAAACTGCAGATGTCAAATTTTAAACTTGTTTTCCTGTTGGTCAGTCCTGCGACTTTATTCTTCTTTAACGATTCTTTAGTAAAATGTATTGGGTATATGTTCCACATTCTTGCTCTCACCTTTTCTGTTAGATATAGATGTTGGTATAATTAATTGTACCATCAATAATGGCAAGCTGCCCAGTCCCAGATCCAAAAACACAGGGCCAAACAAATGTGATAATGTGCTCTTGCTAGAATGCAGAGCTTATTTTTCTCCAAAAAGCTTCTCATTTAAATCAAAATTATACTTTGGTCTCATCCAACCACAAAACATTTACAATAGCCTTCTGGCTTGTCCATGAAATCTTTAGTAAATTGTAGATGGGCAGAAATGTTCTTATTGGAGAGCAGTTGCTTTCTCCTTGCAGCCTTTCCATGCACACCAATGTAGTTCTTTTTATATTTCAGTTCCATTACATTTTTCGGTAGTTTAATTTTTTTATATTTCTCATTGACTCATGAACACTAACATTAGCCAATGTGTGAGTGAACTTTAGCTTTTAAGCTGTTACCCAGGGTTCTTTTGACCTTGCTGACTTATTAAGTGGAGAGGGCAGCAATGGTCTTAAATTTCCTCAATTTATACATTATCTGCTTGAATGTGGATAGAATGAGTACTCTATAGAGATGGCTTTGCAACATTCTCCAGCATGATGAGTATCAAAACTTAAATTGTTTAAAATGTATTTGTGTCATGACACACTACCACAAACGATCACAAATCGTTGTTTAAAAATACAAAATGCCCACTCATGCCTGATTGTCATCCCATTGATTAAAAACCCCTGACTCTGATTTTACTTTCAAATACTTTTGTCACTCACATATGAAATGTTCATTACACAAATGTTCATTAACTTTCAAAAACCATTGTCTTAAATATATTGGTTTGTGTGTTTGTAAGGAAAATGAAAAAGCTCAGAGTAAAAAGCAATTGATAAGTTTGTGAACAAAATATGCTTACTTTTTCTCATTCAACTCTATGGTCAGTTGTTTGTTTTTTCTCTTGTGGTATCTGTTCACTGTTGCAACCACAATCACCAGGACAACCACTAGTATTGCAGCAACGCTTCCTATGATGATCAGTAGGAGACCATCAAACGATGTAAGAGGCTCTGTTGAACCCACAGTCACAGACAGCCACACACACACACACACACACACACACACACACACACACACACACACACACACACACACACACACACACA
>JBBPDA010000013.1:14078723-14109220 GCA_037974385.1 Arnoldichthys spilopterus | reverse complement strand
TGCCCGGGCCGGGACTCGAACCTGAGACCTTCAGGTCTCAAAGGCAGTGTCCTAACCACTAGGCCACCACTGCCCGTATGTATTTTATGTATGTGATTTACCTAGCTGTCCTTCCAAATAATGAGCAGTTATGATCTGCTGTTTAGTTCCGTCTGGCTTTTCTTTAGTCCACATGACCTGAACCACGCTCAATTCATGCTCTGATGGCTGATATTGACAGGGCAGGCGTGTCTCTTCTTCAGCTATAGAAAACACAGCCGGGGATGAGGGCTCCACAAATGTCCCACCACTTGCGCAAACCACTGCGAGAGAGCAATACACATGGGTTAATAGAGAAAACAAAAGAAAGAGAGAGATCATTAAAAATATTCTTCTTATCAATGTACAATCACTTTCAGAAGATATGTATTATAAATCTTAACACAACCCAGTAAACAGGAGGAAACTGGAGGAAACAGGAGGAAATGGACTATTTTGTCATTGTGAACACACCTCATCCCACAAAGTGCACCAGAATGAAATATGACCTCTTCCTTTAACCCATCCACACATGGAGCATCAACAATGCCCAAGGCTGTGTGATGTTTCCTTGCTCAAGGGTACCTCAGTGGTACCTGAGCCAGGAGCCAGGAGCCAGTACCTACAACCCTCCGATCACAAAAGTAAGTCCCTAACTACTAGGCCATCACTGGCCACAAAACCTAGTCATTAAGAAGCAAACAAGGTCAATCAAATGTGCCATTGTAGAGAAACATAGTCAGAATTGTTCACAGTGGTGGGGATATGAACCAGACGTCAGAAAACTTCAATGCTTGTAATAGCTGCCTCGCAGGCTTTTACATAAGATTGTTTTAAATACATTGATACATTGCCTGAGACACAGTTTTACAATACATTTGAGAGGATTTGGCCTTAAAATACACTTAAGTGCCTTCATGGCACAGAGGTACTTAGCCTTATGATGACATCACATTAATTTCACACCTAAAGTGCGCAAACATCATGTGTTCACCAGTAAACATGTGAATAATACGTCATCACATGTGACACAAAATAGCACAAGAAACATGATCATGTTCTGTATCATGTGTAATGTGTAAAATTCCTTTTTATATTTTATATTTATATTTATATTAATAATTTTCTGTAATGGTGCAGTACAATATAAAGCATAACCAAGGAAATACCCAAAGAAAACATTTTTTTCCCCCGGATTTGCCACTATTCTATCATGATCAACATTACCTATAAAAACCTCACCGGTCATTTTGGATGGTAGATAAAATGTCTATATTTGCACTGCACATATCATAATTCCATGAAAAATGAAATGGGGAATGTTGTACACCGTTTGCACTCAGTAATTGTAATAGAAGGGCAGTAGTCATTAGAAACCATGGCCATTAGATGTCTTTGTATTTCAATAGGTCTGTTTCTGCATGAATTTGATTCTCTTGTAATTTACATTATCTACTATATGGTAAGATTGAGTGGCAGTTTGCCTTTTCTTTTAGTGTAAAATCTTAATGTCACACTGGAGATAATACCACCCAACAAAACACCAGAAACCAGTGACTTTAATGTATACACTGCAATGCTTAGTGTCCTAACAGACCAACTAAACTAAACAGTGCAATGCTTCCTGAAAGATGGAGACAGCAGAAAGACAGCAGAACTATGAGCCAACTGTAGTTACCATCCATTCATCATGACACTAAAAGGTAGAGCAAACTCAAATGACAGAGGCAGACAAGAGAAATAAAAGAAGCAGGAATTGTGTTTGTTGGAGCTAGGCGGGAGAGAAAAACAACATCTAGAAGAGATTTATTGGAGGAAGGGCAGATATGCTGCTCAACTTGTTCAGTTTCTGAACAATAATTACCTCTGGGTGGCAAGAGAGCAACACACCCACATAAACACACTTAAGCAGTTCCACAAACACATGAAGCCACCCTAACACACACATGCACTCTTCACCTAGTTAATGTGGGTGCAGGTAAACACATCAGCAATATCCACCAAAAGGAAAAATCAAAGTGCAGGAGTGAAAGCTTTGCATTGTCACCTTTATTTTCAAGGGAGGTGGTTCTCAATCGCTCAGGGACCCCCAGCTTCAATCCAACTCACAACACATAATGACAGAGGAAGAATGTGGACTGTCTGAAGGTCCCAGAAAACCCATTTGAGAACCACTGCTCTACAGCTGTCACAGTTACTATGATTTCAGTATAAAAATGATCATTTTGACACCAAACATTTTGTTTAGAACAGTGCTGAGTATGCACCTAACTCTGAATCCCAATAAATGTTTGGGCCTAAAGGGTCATAAACCAACCAAACTTAACCACTGTCAATGTAACCAGTAGAGGACTTGAGATAACTGACCATGACAGCTGCAATGTTTTCATATTTTATACATTATGTGTCGTTTAACAGGCTAAAACACTGGACTGTGATCCCATGACCTTAATGGATTTTACATCAGTTAAATAAGGCATCTGAAAAAAAAGGTTCAGTTCATTTTCATGATATTCAGTAACTAAATGTTAATTAACCCTTTAAACTCTTTAAACATGTGAACACTACTGAACAGCATCTACAATTCAATGATTAAGTTATAACCATTTCAGACTCCCCAACAAAACACTTATGGTCCACCAGGCTCATAGGTCCTGAAGAATCTTTCTCCCCTATGAGACTGTCCATCCCATCCACTCACATCCCATACCAAAAGGAAATCCTTAGGCTGTTTATTTTGTGTTTTAAAACGACAACAAGAAGAGTGTCCCATAATTGTGTGGACAGTTTTAATAAAAGAGATTTAAAGAAAATCTAAAGACTTAGCAGTGTGTGTGTGTGTGTTTGTGTGTGTGTGTGTGTGTGTGTGTGTAAAGGAGTGACATCTTGTATCTACGACTCTATTACTCGCTCTCACTCGGAAACACACACACGCATACGCTGGTATTGTTATCTTTGTGAGTACATTCCGTTGACGTCTGTAATGCTGTATTTCAGTAACACTACACCGACATCTAAACCCAGTCCTGTCCTTAACCTCAGACAAACTTTCTACTCTTTTAGTTTTTCCCTTAAAAATTTATATTTGTTGAAAAACAGCACGCTTCACTGTGAGCATCAGCAAAAGTATCATTATTTTCTCAATTACTCTCATTACGAGGACATTCGCTTCTCACAAAGGTTAAAAACATGTACTAACGCACGCGCGAACACACGCACGCACACGCGCAACAGGACGTGAGTCGGTAACCAGTTATTCCTGAAATGTCAGACAACTGTGGACGTGTTGAGGGCTGGAAAAAACAAACTACAACTTCTCGAGAAACCAAAAACACTTTTTGGACTCACACAAAATACTCACATAAATTACAGGTGACCAAAATCCTGAAAGACATAAATACTGACTTCATCCTCGATGCCTGGATATTCTTCCGAACACGAAGGTCAAGCGTGTATGGACTCCGCGGGGAAAAAACACATCTGACGGAAACTCGGTCGCACTCAGAGAGCAGGACCCCAGACAGTTACAGTCCGTGTGTGCTCCGGGTTACTCCGATGTACAGGTGTGTGTAGGATAGTGAAGTGCGCGGAGTGTATCTCGTCGCTCATATTCTCGCACACATTAGCGCACTACAGATTGTAAGACCCCGCATTAAAAAAAGAAAAGAAAACGTCTTTGCCTCCTGGATGGACAATAAAAAAACGAGTAAAAACGTAAATGGTGAGCTTATGCGAGCCGAAATGCGATGTGAGGTTCCGCTGAGAGTCCGACTGGAGATTCCTCCCGCAGACACCTGTCCGCTTGACCCCGCCCTCAAGTCGCGGGCGCGCCTCGTCAAACGAACCTTAGCGCTCAATCTCGATTCATAAGTTCGAGTCACTGAATCACACAACAACATTTCCTCCCCTTTTGCAGTGACATTGATACTGTAACTAATTCACCTCACTGGTGGGCAGTGGTGGCCTGGTGGTTAGGACATTGCCTTTGTGATCTGAGGGTCGCAGGTTCCAGTCCTGGCCTCTCTCTTGAGCAAGGTACCGTCCCACTACACTGCTCCCCGGGCGCTGTTGGTAGCTGCCCGCTGCTCCACGTGTGCACGTGTGATGAGTTAAATGCAGAGGTCACATTCTGAAATATTGTATTTAAAAATGTGGAGGTTTCAGTTATCGCTTCCCTGAGGAATAATAATATGTATAGATATGTATATATGGGTGCTTATGTCTGTATGTGTACAGAGAATGTTTTTTGTTTTGCATTTATGTTACTCTCGGTCATTAATTTTGCAACATTATTTCCCTCACTCGGGCTAGAACTGTTCTTAACTAAGGAACCCTTAAAGAACCACCTTGTGGACACCCAACACAGACCGATTCAGCGGAAGTGAATCGGTTCGCCTCTTTTTTTGAAAAAGAAAATCGGATCAACAGAACAGACTCGTTCAGAGTGGACACCGCCAGCGTTAATGTTTCTGGTTTTTGGGAACGTGATGTCTGAAGGAAGAATCACAATTTTTAATCAGGCAGATGGTTACATTTTTCCATATTCCTCAACTGTTTTACTCTTCTCATCTTGTTGTAATTATAGTTTAACGGTTTTACATGAAACATTGTAATGTACATTTTGAGTGCACGACATATTCAGCCTATTGAAAATGAAGCGTCCGTAGCTTTAGACGATTTTACGAGTGAACAGACAACTCAGAAATGACTATGATCATATTTAATTGCAATTACTTTGCAAAGGCAAACTTTTAAACTGCAAACGTTCGTAGGCGTGCACAATTTGCCACTTCAAAATATGGCAGGTTTTGTTAGAGGCGATTAATCTAGACCATCTTTAACCTTGAACCTAGTGCTGATAGTCTATCTGCGTTCAAAGCAACGTCATCTGAAGGATACCTTTCTACAAACCCCATCAGATCAGTAGACAAATTTCAGCCTTGCCTGATATCTGTGCTTAGATACACATCATTCATTACTTACAGTACAAATGCCTACATGAAAGAAAAGGCCTCGACTTTTACTTTTAGCTTGCCGCTTTGTTTTGTAGAGGAGATGCGTTTCCATATCTGGTTGCAGTATTTGCCTACAGGTGAAGAGACTCCATAACCCTTAAACTTGTTCTCCATTAAAAGCAGTTAGAGCCTGAGGCTCCACAGCATAGAGCATATTACCTTTCCAAAAAGAAGGAAGGAATAGCAGGTTTCTGTAACAAGAGCTTTAACACAGGGTTAATATGGCAGTTTGTGCATGTTCTTTGACTAACCTGATGTTTATTTTGGTTGTTGGAACCGGTTACAGGTGGCAATGTGACTGTGCCACCTGGTGTCAAATAAAAGTGAGTGATAAAAATCATACAGCACATGCAGAAGTTTCTCATATCTCCTGTGCTCTAACAAGTTCTATACACTGAATCAACCTATGACTAAATTCAGAAAGCCTAAAAAGATTTCATCCTACTTGACTTAAACTGGCTTTGTAAGTGCAGTGTTTCAATCATCAGTTCTGCTTGGAGCACATGCTTCCCTTACAGTACAGGTAGATAACTCTGATGCTTTAGGACCAGTGTCCAGCATGCTAGTCCCCCTCTTCAAACACCCTCCCCAAACCTGCCAATTAATAGGGGACTGCAGTTACCCACCCGTTCCACAGGGTCCCACCACAACTGAATGACCCCTAGCTAAAGGCAGTAGTGCTGCTGTAGAAGAGTATAATCTACAATCTTAGCCTCAAGCTCCAAAACACTCAGTTTAGGTAAGGAAATACTTGCTGATTAGCTTATTTGTTGGGTTAAGTGACCACAAGCAGGAAAACAACCAGAAATGGAAGGGAACCTCCAGGCCTATGATTCGAACCACTGGTATAAATCAAATAGATTGGGTTCAGGGGTTAATTATCCCTGCTGCCACTAGGGTGAAGCAATTCAGCTGTGAGAGCAGTGAAACATCTCACTTGCAAGTCACTTATAATTTGAGAGAGTTACACCCTTACAAAGCCTACATTGGAGGCAATATGAATGTACTGAAATAGAATGTACCTGAACATGAACATTGGACATCAAGCAACTTTAATGGAAGTGAGGCATGTTTCGGTTTCAGACATGACTCTTGAAACAAAAGCATCCTTGTCAAACTGTACAATGTTAACCATAACTTAGGCATTAATATGCAAAAAGTAAAACTGATCTTTGAAAAAAAGGCATCCCAAAAATGATTTAAAAATAAGGTAAACATAAAAAATTTAATTATGAGGACTTGTCCTTTTGTTCTGCAGTCACTCTACAAGAATCAGATTTTTGCAGTGGAGATACATGTTCTTGTTGATCATTTAACTGGTCCTTTGTATTTTCACTCTTATCAGTCAGTGGCTCGCATGTGTCTGAGTCTCTGTCAGAGTCTTCCTCCTCTTCATCATTGCCCTGCTCCTGCTTGTCCTCTTGGCCAACAGGTACAGCCCCTTTCCGCTGTGGCAGGACAGTAAAGAACGCCTCCTGCCAGTCCCGTTTCTCCAGATACGCCAGCACAATCTCAAACACTGTAGTAGTTCACAGGTAATTGCAGATATGGAGATTAGGTTAAAATGCTTGCGAATTCTTTTCAAGCTTCTGTTACACAGTGGTAGTTCAGGCAACTTTCTGAGGCAATCTGCAAAGGAAGCTTTAGCAGAAGCAATAGTTTTTGTAATAATGGGTGTGTCTCAAAACACACATTCATACTACACTACTAAACGCACTTCTAATAGTGGTGTACTCTTTTTACATGCTATTAATCTTCCATACCCAAATGCTGCACCCATTCTTACCCCTGTTACATGAACTCAGTAGGCCAATTATTTTAACCAATTGCTTTGAATAACATTTGTGAAGCTGGTGGAATCTTGGTTGGAAACAGGTTTACAGACTGCTTTTTTGAATAACAATGCAGTATACAAGCATGTCTTTCTTAGTTAAAGAGCATTTTATGTTTCTCTGTGTGCTTTGCATGTGTGTGACTTTCTAACCATGGTTGACGGCAAGCACTTTGCGGCTGTTCATCTTGACAAAACTGCCCAGTGGGAGCTGAGCATGAGCAATTCCAAGCTCTTTAGCACGTTCAAAAGAGATTCCCTGAAACACATGAAGAGGGTAACCATGCTTACATGTCTATAAAATAATTAGGTATAATACCAAAAATCAGTAACAGTATTTCCTGTTGTTGTACAATTAACATTTGGAAATATTGCACTAGTCAATATTTAGTGTAATGTGTCTTTTTACATTTTTGTTTTAAATACATTAAACCACATCTACAATAGAATGAAAAATGTTAATTTTCTTAGTAAAAAATAAGTATACAATGACTATGGAGAAATATACTTTTGCACATAGTACACAATTGCCGTTTACTGATGCAACATAAAAGAAAAATAAATAACAATATAAAATATGGCTTGGGCACAAGTTATGACATCTTTTATACTTAATTTTCCTCTCAAATAAATAAATACAAATTGTGTACTAAAATGGACAGAAATATTTACGTTTGTTCCCTGTAGATAATGTGAACTTATTTTCACTTGGAAAATCATCTGACTGAGGATATTCTATGTTGGCACAGGACTGCATACCGTATTAGAAGCTGATGTTACTTAAAACCAACCTTATGGTGATTGTGGTCGACTAGGCCACCAATCACATAGGCTTTGTTCTCGTCCAGCTCCTGAAGTGTATTGGGCGAATCGGAGGTGAGGTACACCAGATCCTCTTTACTTAAAATTTCATGAAAATGCTCAGGCTTGATATAGACATCCTGTATGATTTAAACAAATGAGGAGAAGACAAGTGCAATGTGTTAAAGTCATTGACTTCTATAATCCAATACTCAAACCTACGCCACCTACCACACACCCACCCACAGTGACCCCCACGATATGGTTTCTTACCCTGCGAAGGTCTGGTATCAAATAGTAGGCTTGAAAATGAGATGGGTTACAAAAATACTGGATGGAATTGATTTATGTATTACGAACATGTTAGATGGGAGTGTTTGAAAAACCACCTGGGCACATTCATAATGGAGAATTCAGATCAGTAGATTTTGTACTGTTGGTTTTACAGCATTGAATACATACATTAGAATGCACAAAACCCACGTTAGTATTGAAAATTAAAATGCAAACAGACAATCAAATCCGTTCACCTGCTAATCCAACCTATTAACTTATTTATAGACTAAGTTTATGTGCAAATAGATTAACAAATTGGCATTTGAGTAAATTACTCTGCAAATTTCTTGCTTTCCTTTACAGCTGACTGTATTACCAACCACTAGTACCAAGCAAAGGATTGTTAATCTTACAAAAATATTAACATTGTATTGGATTGTACAAAGCCACAAAATCTTACCTTCCAGTTCACCCAGCCTTTGTTAATTTCATCCATGTTTTGTTTCAACTGTCCACCATGGCTTGTTATATAAAACTGTACAAACACAAGTTTACAGGTCAAAATGGAACTAACAAATTATAATACAAATATTTCAAAAATTTTCTTATGATGACTTTTTACCTGTACCGGATGTACAGCCCGCCTGTTCTCTGCATAGCACCTCTGGATCTGCTTGTGGAGTTTCTTTACATCCTAAGCATTAAAAATCACTGAATAAAATTAGGCAGTTATGCACACATTAAAACACGGTTTCATTTCGGTAAGAAAACATCTGACACATTGTGGTCCCATCATTATTTAGAAATCATGATCAAGTTTCTTTAGACCACAAACTGTATTTGTTGATATCGGGTATTGCTCGACATATGTGTTTTCATAGAGAACACAGCCACACAGTGCACATTTTGGGGACCATATTGCTTGCATAAGCAATACAATTTAGGCTAGAAATTATTTCAATTCTTGAAGATACTGCTATTTTTTCTACCCAATGCAGTGCTCAGAACAGATACCTTTTTGATGTGACCATTTTATGTTGTCTTGAAAATGTGACTACATAATTTCATGTAGCTCGAGCGTGTGGTAAGTATGTTAGGCTAATCTTTTTCTTGGCGTCGAATGCAGTGTTGTTTCTACTGCTAAAAATATAATAGCCACACATTTAAAGTAGACATATTGTGCTCTGTATTCAGTTAAAATGTGTGTTAAAATGATAACTGAGACAACTGTGAAGAGTTTAAATCAAATAGCACCTTAACCAAGCATTTGTTTGCTCTGTGACAACAGTGTTTAACAATGTCCTGTCCATCAGATGCCTGTGTGTGCGTGTGAAATAACATGCTTTATGTATTTAAATTATGTGAAAACAACAGACGTCAACAACATTCACACCTTTAAGACCATGAGGTTGTCAAAGCTGCAGTCTATGACCAGACGGAGAGGACTGGGCTCGGCTTCTCTGCGCAGACGCTTCCTGCCTGCACATTCTGTTCCATCCTCAGCCTGTGTCTGTCTCTCCAATTTTCTCTGCTGTTTCCGCTCCTTGCGCTTCTGCCTGTGCAACCACAAAGGCACAAGCTCAGGTATAAGGGAAAAACATTGCAAGAAGTTAATTATAGCTTAGGTGAGTTTCAGTGTAAGCCAAAAAACACAGTCTAAGGCAAAAAAAAAGAAGCAGTAAGGTGTCCATGTCATCATTTCAACAAGTATACAAAACAAACCAAACCTAATCCCTTCAACAACAGTGTGTTTTTGGGGAACTCCATGGATGAAGTAGTGACATTTTCATAAAGTAAACTGTACAACACCCACAATCAAATCTTTAGCAATCTGTTCACTATTAATGCCATGTTTACTTGCGTAGGTCTCTCTGTTCTTCCCATTGCTGTTGCTTAAGAAGTTTCTTTCTCTGCCTCTTCGACAGTGTCTCCTTTTCTACACTCTGGGCGTCCTGTTTGGTTCCATTAGTTTTAGGGTCTCTGCTGTCATCCTGCATTGCAGGCACACCAGCTGCATCAGAAGCCATTCCTGGAGACAAGCAATGTAAAGGTTACTTAAAAAGCAAGCAGATGGAACACAGAGAAAAATGTCTCTCCTACTTCTTTTAGTACAGACTTTTTAAAAAGCAGAGAAAAGCAGATACATAATTATAGAATGATGACGATGGTAACAAAAAAAATGCACATTATCCTGGGTTCTTATTTGCAGTAGAAGTTCGTAATGAACATCATTTACAGTTAAGCCCTTAGAGAGACTATAGTAACATACACAGTGACAGTTTTGGAGCATACAGTTATTGAGAGTGTAACCACCTGGCCTGGTAAACTGAATCAGGCTAGAGAAATGTGAAGATAAATTAAGGACAAATTCATAACCTTTTCTGGGATTAAATAAGTTTGACCATTCGAAATGAGCTTGTCAATATAAATCATACATATCTCCTTATTATATTATATACCTTAGTGCTGGGACAGCCAGTGCCTACAGTGGAGGGCATCAGTCCAGCACAGGGCGCTGTACTGATCAGCGTACCCGATTCGACGCAGCAGTTTAATGTAGATGACTTTCAGAAGCCACAAATGCTAAACTTATCCCATCCAGTTCAAAAACAACCAGCGAATATGAAACAATACTCGACTTTAGCGTCGTATATTTACTGTGGCTTTCAATATTACAAGCCCAACGCTGGAAGTTTATGTGCTTCTCATTGACGGTTATCCATGACAGTGAATTAGCTGTCTGTGTCAGACCAATTATTTACCAGAGCGGGACAAAAACGGGGTTTTAAGACTGCATAGAACAAAATGTTACAGACACAAGAGCGGCGATTCTGCTCAGTTGAACGCTACACTACAACTTGCGTAAAAACTCCAGCTAACTCACCTTATTTTCCTGCACACTGGCGTGCAGCGTGGCCCGCTTGCGCCGTCATTTAACTGCGCCTGTACTGAGGCGCTAACTCTCCGCCATGTTGGTGAGGTCAAACTGAAGCCAAGACCTTCTTCTCAGAACCGTGTCGGTTTAAACCAAAGGTAAACACACCGCTTTTCAGCATGGGCCACTCAGGTTTGGGCATATGCGACCTGCAAAATTCTCCAAAAACGTCTTTTGGATTTAAAAGACTAACTGAGCCTTGTTCACCAATATTTTTCTTAAGCTTTTTCTTAATATTGTTCTTGATAAAGGTCCCAAATTGTTTAGGTCAGATTCACAATCAGTTATTTTGAACAAACATGTGGCACTAAAATGACCATGTGTACGTTCTGTTTTTACCCAAGAACAAATGCGTAGTATGAAAAAGCTGGTGAAGACTGGTTGTTGGAATCCCAGTGAAAACTGCATAAGAACTTAAAGAATAACTGCTGGTGAATGAGGCCTGCTGAACGTTAGAGAATGGTGCTGCTGTGTTGAAGGCGACATATATGTGTATATATACAGACAACTTTAATCAAGGTCATGTAAAGTTATTACAACACTTCAATCTGTTTTCTCAATTTGAATTTTAGAGAACATTTCTATAATAGCACCTTTCATTGTGGGAACAAAAGTACTTACCTGACTAACAGGGAGAGTTCTCTCAATGAAGAGTGCTATTATAGAAATGTTCTCTAAAATTCAAACTGCTATAACTAAGCTTTGCAATAACTTTACATGATCTTGATTAAAGTTCCCGCACTGTTAGTATAAATCACATTGTGGGCCTTGTTATAAGAATGTTAACATTTATTTATTTAGAATTAGAGCTTTGTTTCACTGTAAGATCTTTGCAGTTCCACATTGACGGAAGGTCTGTAGCTGTAAAGGGAGTAGGGAGTAGGTGATCTGTGAAGAAAATATCACAGGGTTTAGTCAGGTTTATTGCTAAACACAGGCTACATGTGAAGAGTGAATTACATCTTTACCAGCATGCTGAAGACGTTAGGGTGAACAGAAGATGTGTTTCTATGTAATTCCAGTTGGACCAGTTGCTTAAAGCAGTGTCATAAAATATGTTTAAATCAATGCTTTCTTTTGTAAAGTGAAGCTACATTTTGTCTGGGCCCAAAGTTCAAAAACGAAAGAAAACCATAAGCCCACATTGTTCTTGCTGAAGAATTGTGCAAAGTTCTAGTTGAAATGACAACATGTACAACAGCATTCCAGACAGGCCTGAAGACAAAAGTTGTTTAGTCTGTTACATCTGGTTGCAGAAAACCATCACAGATTTTAGATCCAGACTAGGGGTGCTGTAAAGAGAAGGAATGTAAAAACATTTCCCAGGGCCCAGCTCTGACAAGGGGCCCTCAGAGAACACAATTTAACACTGGGGACCCACAGTTACTAGCAGTGCTCCTGATCCAGTTGAGGCCACTAGCTAAATCTTTTCATTTTTACATAAATTCATTTTTTTAACACTATACAATGTAATCATACAATGCAAGGTAATTATAGCTTTTATTAGGTGGTATTACATGTCAATTTTAGGAAATAGCTGTAATCATGATGACTATTCAGATGATTAATATTTATAACTGGGATATTTGTTTATGCAATTTTAACATTTCAGTTGACTAAGACATCGATGACATTGTTTACCAAACCCTAGATGCTAATCTGAACAAATGTGTGTTTAAGATGGGGCCTGCCACCTGTGAAAATGTTTAAAGAGCCCAGTTTTCCCCCTGATGTCCCATTATGATGCTTATGTGTTTTTATGTACCAGAAAATGTCATCATAATAATAATCATTGTCAAAAAACCTTTCTTTAACAGTTTTCCAAATTCTCTTTTTCCCCTTTAATTAAACATGTTGCTTTTGTTACTGTACCTTTAAGACTGACATAGTATGTAAATAACTCATGTTGTGACTGGCTACCCTGCATTGTACCTCACTGGACACAGTCTAGACAGTGAATGTCCGGAATGTGAATGGAAAAGGGCTAAACTGCTGCAGGCTGAAAAGTAGAATCTATGTTAATGAGTTGAACCTGTGACATCAGAAAAGCACTGAATTGTTTTGGAAGTGTACTTTCCATATATGGACTGGGGAGTGAGTGGGCTGTTTTGATTTTTTATTAGGGCAATTTGGTTTTTAAGCAAATATGGGCCCTTTAACACTAAGTCAGTTTTAACAGCTTGTCTTGAGATCCTGTCACATATAACAGGCTGAAATAAATGTACCTCTTCCTAGAAGCCAGTTCAGTTATACTGACACTTCATATTGTCACTGTCCAAAGAAAACCATGTATCTAAATTTTTCTTTTTCTACATAAACACCGCAGCTAGCCTTTACATGAGGAACCAACTAACAGAAATGCTTCAAAATCACAAATCACAAAAACTGCCTTCAGTTTGCCATGAACATTGTCTTGTTCTTTCACAGAAATACTGACCAGGGATTGTTAACTGACTAATTTCCCAATCACTTAAAAATAAATCACTTCTCTTGGCACAGAAAAGAGGAAGAGGGACTGTCTCTTTGGACTTTTCGGAACGCGCTGGAGATGTTTTAAGGATTACATAAGCACTGCCCAAATCAATTTGATCCTTCCTAAATCTTGTCACACCCTTGGGTGTGCCCTGATTTCTCTGGTGAACACTTGTGCTTTTCTCCCCCCCTTTCCCTCCATCTACCTTCTCAGAGTTACATGATCTGGTCCAAATCTGGGCTAGTAGCCAAAGAAGGCCATAATGTATGGGTCTAGACAGCCTAACCTAGTTTATAATCAACTGTCCACAGGGATCTATATGAGCTGTTTATCTGTTATGGATGGTTTATTGTTTTTCAGCTTTGAAATGAATGTGGAATTTAGAATATGTGCTATCAGGTATAACATATATACCTCTGATAGATTTTCTATTTTATTTCTATTTTATTTAAATACATGACATTGATGTGTTAAACACAACATAGAAAACTATACTACTGTTCAAAATATTCAAATCAGTGTTTTCAGTATGACCACTGATTTCAGATACATGTTCAGAAATAATAATAATACACTTGGTCTAGGTTCCCAGTTCCCTAGGTTTCAATTTACCAGTAAGAAACTGGAAAAAAGAATGATGAACTATGGAAGGTAAAAGGACGTATGAGAGTTGCAAATCATCCAGAATTGACTTCCAGAATGCAAAACACATGACATTCTAGAAGGGGTGATCAAATCTCAAGACAGGTAACTTGATCAAAAATGTTTAAAGATAATTACAGTATATTATTTATTAATAACTTCCTGAGACATTGAGTAAGCATGCAAAACCTTTCTTATACATAGTTAATAATATAAAAATCTACAATCTACATTAAATGGAAAATAAAGATTATCATGATATGTGACTCCAACTGTTTAAATAATAATGTATGTCCATATAAAAATCATTAAAACACATGCATTCTGGGTAATAATCATTTATCTCTTATAGTAAGATTTTAAGCCCTGTAAACAACCTGCATTTTCTGCATTTTACTAATAAGTGACAATGTAGAAAATGTAGTGTTACCTGTTATTCTTTGGGGTGATTCCACTGGGGTGCTGTTTGTGGCCCTCTAATATTACAGTTATAAATATCTGTGTTAATTACAGGGAAAGGGCAGGTGACACAGGTTAAATGTCTCTCACAACTGTCCATGCGCATGTATAAGATCAATAATATAAAACGTTAATAAAATGCAATTTCCAAATGACAGTCTACAGCACGACAGAAAAACCACATTTTTGCCTTTATCAGACCACCATAATTATACAAATTATTATTATGATTAATATAATCATTAAAATACAAACCCCATATACATCCCCAGTTTTTTATAAACAATCACCTGCTCATTTCGAATGTTTCAAAAAGGTATAACTTGAATAATCACAAATTTTACACTTATTTTGTCTTGTCCCCTTGTTTTTTGTGTGTGTTGGAGGCATTACATTCTAACTTGTTTATACTTACAAATTACAATTAAGCTGGTTATTGGAAACATTAGAATTTTTAAGATTTTTAACATAAAATTTTTGTATTTTTGTCGGTTACATAAAAGTTTAAGAGAATTAGAAAATTACAGGTTCTTCTTTTTATTGCATTTTACAAATGTCACACATTTTCTGGAATGTAACATGTGCCTGAAATATTCCAGATTATTCCACAAGGCACATGTTGCATCATCCAGTTTCTAGACTTGACTCTCTAGACTCTAGTCTTGAGAATTATTTTTCTTTGTGATGTTGTAATGATGTCTGATGAGGCCACTTTGAAAGTTTAACCTTGTTCCCCAAATTAAAGAATGAAAGTCTTAAAATATATGTAATGTCTTAACCACATGTAGTATTTTTGCTGAATCTATAAAAAAAATCATTGAGCCACTCTCAGCAGGGAGATCATGTGAGAAATGTGAAAGTTTATTTGTGAGATTGGGTAAGTTTTAAGTTAAGTTTTAAGTTAAGTTTTCTTACAGTGCTTTTTCTTACAGGTTTTATTCAGATATGCTGAGCTTTGAAACGGGTGCATCACATATCTGAAAGTACATTCATTAAATTGATTTATTCTTGTCTCAATCTGTTATAGATACTCTGGATCGTTGCCTGCAGTTGAGAGGCATAGGCAGGTGGCCAGATGAAGAGCATTCTGGGCCTTTATCAAACCAGCAGCTGTGTCAGTAACAGGACTGACTGTGGTGAATTAAGTACACTAGACAGGACACTTGTGAATGAATGATTTCTACTATCAGTTCCTTTTTTTACATTGCTTTAAGACTAGGTCCAATGCCAGACTATACAGTGATAACTAAATTGCTTCCTCGTTCCCTTCAGGTTATTGAGTGATAAAATGAATTATGTTACATAAGGGAGGCCTCAATGTCCCTTGAGAAATCCTGCATAGTGTTCTCCTTCAGTGCTGTTAGAAAGTATTTGTATGGGCTTTAACATTCTCAGCACTGTCTGGGATTAGGTAACGACCACTTAAACTTGGGTATTAGTTTTCAAATTAGCACTTCATAGTAGACTTTCAGAGTGGCTCTGTCATGTCCACAAGTTGCCTGACCCTGAACATTGGAGACACTCTGTGTAAACTTTAAGGGAGAGCTGTACAGACTAATGAATTTATCATATGGAGGAAATTCTAAACTGCTTTGTTTAAAAGCAAGATTAAAGTGCTACAGCGTTATTCATTTAGATACACACCTATATATTAGCTCTAGTATTCCAGTATCACTTGCACTTGTTTGTAATCCATACCAAACAAACTTTCTGTAATGTAAAAATGTCTTGTTTTAACTTCAAAATGAGCATGTTTTCAATTTTAAGAAAGTAAAAATAATAACAATTTATGTATAATCTGTAATCTTTTGTTAACTTACAAATTAAAATAATAATAATAATAATGATAATAATAATGTATTTAATTCATACACCCTCAGTAAATGTTCTCTCAAACGTATAACACAATCCTAAAGGTCCAGTTATGCACCTTAAATGAGTTTTAAAGGTACACGCCGATCACCTTCCCAACAGAAGGAGGTATATTTACTCCTTGTAAGTAGAAAATATACATATAAGAAGGCTGGAGAAACCAGGGTGAACAGAATCAATGCAACTAAAAGAAAATAATTGCAATGAAATGTAGGAGTGTATAGCACCTTTCTGCTGCCACAGGCCACCTACTGTACGTGCAAGACTTAACAACAGGTACCTTGGGTCACTTAATGACTGAAACACATTTTGGAAAAGTATAGTACTTTATTTAACAATAAATAGCATTTTCTCCAAAAAAAGAACCAACCATTCCAAGAACCCAAGAAGATCTTTACAGTAGTAAAAGTGTTCTGTAACTTAATAGTTCCTCTTTGCCCTTTTGCATTCGTCTAACTTGTCACCCACTCATTATTGCCCTCCGAAGACGCTCCAGTGCGTTTCAGGTTACACTGCTTTTCGCACTGACAGTCTCACACATTCCCCTTACCCTCACAACGTGTCTTTGCCATTTCACTCTCATGCTAAAGATTGGCTCTGTAACATTTCTTGGGATAAGTGCTGAAATAGCGATGAACAAATAGTGATAACTGATAACAGCATTACTGTCATTCAGGTCAAATGATTCTCAACGGTTTACCAAATAAGCGGAAGGTGCATCATTGAACAGAATTCTGCATTATTTAAAATTAGTACTCAAATCAATTGGACTTGATCACATGAAAAGCTCCTGAGGGTGTTTTCTTTTACCACCACATGTTTTTTTCTGACTAAAAAAAGAATAATCTTACATAATAAACTGTGTATCCCATCAGAATGACATTCATCATGCAGGCTGACCTCTTGTTTTAACAGACGTTGTCCACTGTTTTGGGTAACCATGAGAATAAACCAGACCAAAGATATTCACGTCCCAGAATATCCAGAAATAATTCAAACTAAAGTTGTAACAGCTCGATGGACTGACCAGCAGCTCCATGAGCATTTCCATTATAACACAATTAGACTAATGATTGCAAAACTACCACTGCATCGAAAATAAGCGGAAGGCCAACACTGATAGGGCAGAAGGCCTTGGTAATTGGGAACTCGATGTGTAAAAAATGGTCTGAAAATCCAATATTAATATCACTCAAAGCACTGTACAGCTAAATATTTTAGCCTAATTCACTGCTTCCTCATTAATGCAGTAATAGCATACCTAGGGCCAGTTCCATTCTGATATAATTAAAAGGCAAATATTCAAAGGTCATTACTAAAATTGACCCCTAAGTATCAGTGGACATGCATGAGTGAATAGGCCCAGTAATAATGGTAATATTTAAATCAGACTTTGTGTTTGATTCATGGCCAGATCTGCTGGTGTTACATTACATATATTTGAATGAAACAACACAAGAAATAGTGAGAAATGTACAACGTTTGAGTTAATTCAAAAACACAACGGGAAAAGCCTTAATAATGCATATTTAGAGAAAACAGCTTAAACCATTTGGACATATTAATTGGCATGTAAAATGGATTCTTACAAAATTAATGAGTGCTGGTCACTTTTTCAAAAAGTTTTTCCATCCATCCTTTTTCTAAACCGCTTATTCCATTTTGGGTCATGGCGAAGCTAAAGCCAATCCCAACTGACTACAGGTCCAGGACAGGAGTCTTGGAAGTTTATTTACACAAAAGTCAAGATGATCTCCAATTGTTAATTTTTTGTATCTTTGTCCATTATTTACCAACTTGTCATATACCTTGACATGACAATTGATTGAAATGTAATAAAAGAAACGTAATATTGTAGGCTTGTTAGTGATACATTTGATCTTTGACTATAACTGTACTGGATGGAATTGCAGTCCTTGCAGTTTTTAATACATTTTGCTTCAATTTCCTCCAACATACTGGAACTACAGAAAGTACCAGGTTCAGAGCATGCCTTGTCTTATTGTGTCCAGTGCAGTTATGGTGTACAGCAGGTTTAACCATATCAGTCAAATTGATTCGCCTTATATCCCATTACTTAAATAATTGCTTTCCAATTTACCTTCATCTTTCATCTCCCTGTCTAGATGAGCCAATGGCTGAATGCCCTAAATGACCTAAATGACATACACAAACACAACTAAACTCTATTGGTACCACATAATGATTAAATAGAGGAAGATTGTCCCCTAAAACATCTCATTTACCACCATATTTATCAACACAACACATTGTGTTTTTGTGGTGGTTTTCTTAGTACCAAAAGAAACAATATACAATAAATATACAGTACTAAAGTGTACTGTAATAAAAAACATTCAGTCCAAAACCTCTTCTCAGAAAGGGCAATAAAGATAAACTTGTAAGATATAGTTTTACTAGAAGTATCTGGGACACAAGGAAAAGTTATATTTAAACCAATTCCTTTAAATAACCCTGGTGACATAACTACACTCTTCTTGCAGTTTATTAAAGTTACTTGCCCTCACTCTTTACGGAAACTAAGAGAGTTTGAATGAAAGTTTAAATGAATTAGTGCCCATGAATGTATGACAAAGGTTTTAACAATTGTGATCATCTCGAGAACTGCTGAAGCTTGTTATTTAACTAACCATGGCTTAAAAATTAATACATGTCCAAGTGATTTGTTGCTTTAACCTGAAAAGGCTGTAGTATTCAACAAAACTCTCTAAAATCCATCATTTACAGCCACTTTTCACAAAGCTGCAAAAGATCAAGAGCGCACCAAGAAATAAACATTGCATATTCACATCACAAACAAAAAGAAAAAAGAAAAAGAAAGAGTTGTAGTAAATGAAAAAGCAAAAGAAGAGAGAATAAGATGATCCTGTTGTTGTTCTTGTTGAAGTCCAAGGGTTCCATTATGTGATCGACAGTACATAAGTACATGAGAAAAATAAACACACTGAATTTGGGAAATGGTGATGGGACAAACTCTAGGCAGCTCCTGCATGGGAAAAAGTATGATATAATTAGATACTGTGGGATAT
Organism: Arnoldichthys spilopterus; assembly: GCA_037974385.1. Taxonomy (NCBI): domain Eukaryota; kingdom Metazoa; phylum Chordata; class Actinopteri; order Characiformes; family Lepidarchidae; genus Arnoldichthys; species Arnoldichthys spilopterus. The sequence goes on along the minus strand of JBBPDA010000013.1, from coordinate 14,089,848 downwards.
GCCTTGATATCATCCAATCCAGTTTATTGCCATTTTATTAAGGACACTGACCTTCATGTGTATGTACTTTGTATAATCAGTGCACTTTGTCACCCATCTCTTGTGGAACAATTTATAATCTCTCTCTACCCCATCGATCAGTGCAAAGGGACCACCCTATTATTGATATGATATTATTTGTGAAGTAGACTGTTGTGCTGGTACAAGATTATTACAGCAATGTAGTAGTTCTTACACACTGATCACTTGCTCTGTTTACTGAACACACCAACTGTTATATGCAAATATTTGTGCATCCTTGTTCAATTACATTCAATTTTGTTGAAGTGAAAACAAGTTATTACAGCATCTGCATGGAATGAAATAATATGCATTTCTATCACTCTAAGGCCCTAAGACAGGTCATATATAAACAATTCAAGAGTATAATAAATTATATGGTTTCCTACAGTGTTGTGCTCTAAAACTGAAGACAGCTCTTACAAAGACACCTTCTTAGATCAAAAGGTGCAGGTCTTTTTGTGGTACCCCACGTTGCAAAGGTCACAGCAGGGGGCAGAGCTTTCTCTTATAAAGGCCCACAGTTATGGAAAAATCTTTCAAATTATGTTCAAGACATAATATTTAAGTCCAGGCTGAAAACATATTTGTTTAGTCAGGCCTTCTGTTAGTTCTAGATAAGGGGGAGATCTGGAGGGTTTGGATGCTGTCGCCCCCCACTCTGACGTGTTCACTCAGGTTTGTTGACAGTTGAGTGGTTGTGCTACCTTATGCCCCAGGATGCCCTTATGTCTGTGCTTCTTTTTAGCTCTTCCCTTTACTTATGCTAACTCCTGCCTGCACTCAGACCACAATGTACATCATACTCAATGCAACACAACACAAAACCAAAGACATTCTGGAATCAAGTGCTGTGGTCTGATGATCCCCCAGTCACCAATGGGTAACACCTTGCCAACATGGGATGCATCTGTTATGGTTTGCTTGTGTGGCAGCCAGTAAAACAAAACATGCAGTAATGATATAGGGAAGGAAAGAACATATTCTTATAAAAACTAATCCTGGAAACTAATGTCCCACAGCCAGTGAAGAAAATGGGTTGGGTTAGGGTTCAAGAGGTTGGAAATTACAATAATGCATAGGACAATGATTCCAAACATAAATCAAAATCAACCTTGAAATGAAAATTAATGTTTTAAAATGGCACCAGTATCCCCAAGATCTGTGGGGAGATCATAAACATGCTGTTGCATGCATTACAACCTATGAACATTTTTTAATTAGAAGCATTCTGCAAGGAGAAGTGAGAGAAAATCCCAAATCTAAAAAAAATAAGTACCATAAGACAACAAGAAATGTTTGGAGGCTGTGATTTCAAAGGATTTGAACTAGAACTAAGTTCATGTCATCAAAATTATTCACATGTCACATTAAAAAAATGTCTATGCTCAGCAAATGAATAATAATTGTATAATAAATGTATTATTATTTCTAGAAATGTGGCATTTCTAAGGTCGTTCCATGATGTTAACTTCCTTTTATCTAAAAATCAATACAGTGTGTATTTTGACTGACGATGCCCAATATTTTACAAACAACTTTAACTTTGTTATAGTAAAGCCCAGGGATTCCCAATCTCAGTTTGGGTACCTAACACTTTGTTACTTTACACATGAGTCAAATCAGTAATGAATTAACAAGCTTCTTGTGTGCAGGATAAGGTGCTAGATTAGAAACAATAAAAATCTGCACATCATTGGGTCCACAGGGATCACTTTGAAACCCCTACTGTAGCTTAAACTCTGTGCAAAGTTGGCATTACATTTTGCCTACTTCATCAGCAATCAGCTGTGCTGTGAACGGTCCACTACCCAGTTCATATCTGGTCTGTGATGATCCAATGGTAGTCCCTTTCCATTGATGTATGGATTAAAAGAGGATAATCAATTGTGTTGCAAACAGATGGACTTCAGTCAGTCATCATAAACCTTCATAGTAAACCTATGTGTATGGTGTTTCTATTAAAATGGCCAAAATGAGTGTGCATACAAGGTAGGTTCCCCTAATAAATAGTTTATAGCACAGAGGCAAAAACAGTTGTTAAAGCAGTTTGCTATATGACACCTTATGTTTCAGGTACTGCAACCTCAGACTTCAAATCCCAGTCTAGTGATATTTTTCTTACAATTAACTCTACAACCTATAGCACATGAATCTCTTCCAGCTCTAACCTATCACATTGCATTCTGAGCTGACTGGGGGCATGTTGTATGGTGTGTTTATCTAATTTTCACTGAACCAGAAGCCTCTTGCCTGCCTATTTCCCTTCTGCAAAAGGCTGTCCTATAAAAAGGCTGCCCTCCCTGCACCCCTGCCTTGATATCCAGCAGCAGCTGGCCTAGCCCTGTATCAGCACAAACACATGCCACACAGTGGCTGACCTTTCTCTCCCACTTGCCACTATGCCAACTGAGCTTGGGTCGAATCTATACAACTCCAGCTATCATGCTAGAAAGCTGTCAAATATTATGAAGATGGGTGTTTATGAATTAGACTGCTGTAATATTTCAGTCATGCACAAACTTTCCCATCAAATGTTCTAAGTAAGCTTGGAAAAAAGAAAAGGTCATTGAGAAAGTACTTCCTACATGCCTCCCGAACACTGTAGTCAGAGAATCATTAGCAGTCTTTCAAGACCTACAGCCCCTCATCCCGAAATAGAAAGGAACCATTAACACATTTTCTGTCGCCATGTTTTGATATTTAGCTTGAACAGAGGTTAAAATGCAGCTTCTAAATAGCAGTCATGGCTGAGATAATCGACTGTGAATAGCTTCAATTTACAGCAGCGTATGTAAATAGCATTGTAAATATGACACATTAAGTCATTTTAATTCTTTATGAAGGCAGACTGTACTGTTATATAAAGGAATACATGAAACAAAGGGGTTGTGCAGTAAACACCTGTACAATAGGTCAGGGGTGCCCAGCTCCACTGCTGGAGGGCTTGTGTCCAGCACAATTTGGTAGCTTCCCTCCGCAAACACACGCACTAAACCTGGCAATAACAAGTTGAACCAGGTGTGTTTGAGCATGGAAATTACCAAACTGTGCTGGACACCATTTATTCTCTGTGAAAGTGAAAATTTGTCACTGTAAACCCACTCAAGCACAACAACAAAAGGTGACCTCTGCATTTAACCCATGACACGTGGAACAGCAGTCAGCTATCAACAGCGCCCGGTGAGCAGTGTAGAGGGACGGTACCTTACTCAAGGATACCTCATTGGTGCACAGGCCAGGATTCAAACCTGCAACCCAAGGAAAAGGTCCTAACCACTAGGCCATCACTGCCCACGTCTCTACTTCTTGCAAAAAAAACAAAAACACTGACCATGACATTCATCTGTCTGTTATCTACATTTTATTCTATTTGAGCTACTGGACTGTACATCCCAGCACTGGCCTGACATTAACCGAGTCCATTTCATACTAAATCACTATGACATAAAGAAACACACAATAGCTGTTAATTTCTATATGCCTTGGTCACCAGATCAGAGGAGTGGGCAATATGGAAAAAAGCTTATATTATGGTACTTAACGATATTGTCATCATGTGCCTTGTATCACATTATTTAGACAACAGAATGTGCTGGTAGCGTCAGAAAATAGAACTGTTATTAAAACCTCATGGTACAATGTTCACAAATGTGTGCTGCATTAAATCTAATAAATTAGCAAACTAATCTCGCTTTGTAAATAGACAAGCAGTTGTTCAATGTCCATTAAATATTGACAATTTCACAGTATGCTCCTAAAAGTGTATTGTGCCTTGCAATATTAAAAATGATCACAATAACATTGTCTTACCATCCACCTTTAGCAAGTTCATTCTAAATTCAGGGGTCTGTTGAAACTTTGTGGAGAAAGCAGCACTCAGTTGTGATTGCTTATAAAGCTTTATTTCAAACAGTACCCTCATACTTTTCCACTTCACATTTCTGATTTGGGAAATGCTTAATATCTTTAAACTGTCAAGGCTGGATCTGTGAAAATTCACACTGTGTCAATCTAAATGTTATGACAACTACACCGTTAATATGTAGGACTAACACCGCAAACAGAACATGAGTATCTGACCACTTGAACTGGAAATCTTCATATGGGGGACTCACTTTCATGACTGTTTAACTGACATATTGTCACTGTCCAAGAAAAGACAAGTGTCTCCAAAATGGTAACTGTTCAAGAGAAGGCAAAAACAGTTGTAGTGCTGATGAAGAAAAATAAAATTCTAAAAATAAAGAAGAGATACGTGATTTTCTCTAGACAGTGATGATATAAGGTTTATTGTATAGTTATTAAATACAAAAAAAGGTTTTTTAATTGTAATTGTAGTTACTTAATATAAATAAATAAATAAATAAATAAATAAATAAATAAATAAATAAATAACTACGTCTTAAGACTAATAACTATAATAGGCCTACAGGACAAAGGGATTAAATGATTTATGAAAACAACGTAACTAAAAATATAAAGTTTATATAAGTAACAATGCAATAACTTACATGGCATGTGAAATTATCTGTGCTCCACCACAAAGCTCATGGTGGTACCGTCGAATGAGGGAGGCGCGATAATCCTGGGCCCTTGCTGAGAGGTGATGCTGATAACAGGCTGTTTGCTGCTGGCTACCCTGCTGCTGGTGACAGGCTGAACTCCGGAAAATGTCTGCAGAGACTTCCCGGAGGGCATGTAGTAAGGCGCTTCCATGTAGGCTCCGTCCCCTTGCTCTCCTGCACGGCCTTTGTTGATCGACTCTACCTCCGACTCAACGGAGAGCTGAGACTGAATCCGGGCCGGAATCACAGTGGTGGGCATGTATCCCGGGTAGAGCATGTAAGTATGAGCGTAAGTTCCAGGGCTAATGGCCAGAGGAGAGATAGGCATGGGCACTGGGGTCATGGGGGGCTGCTGTGGCATTGGGAAGTCCACATATTGCCCTGTCTCTGGGTCGAACAGTCGCCTCGTGGCTGGCTGCACTGGAGTGTCCACCAGGTAGTAGTTTCCGGTGGTGGGGTCCAGGAGCATCTTACGCTGGGTGTGCTGGAAGTGTTCAGTTGGGACTGGAGAAGGCTGCACTGTGGGAGAGAAGCAGATTACCTGAGGTGTTGCAGCTTGCATGGTAATAGGCAGTGGGTGGTGATAGATGGTGGCAGTAGGGGTATCTGCGGAACGCGTCTCCATCACGATGCTGGAGCGCTTCGAGGACTGACTCTCATGCTGTTTGGAATCACTGTTATGTGCCTGATGTGAGGGTGGGCTAGCCACTTGGGTCTTGCTGCCTGGAGCTGAGAAGGTATATACGACCTTATCACTGAGAGATGCGGCAGGTTGTTTGGCAGCAGGCTTGACCGGTATGGTCAAGTAGTTCTCCGAATCCGCAGAAGAAGTGAACTGAACCGGTGTGAAGCCAGCCTCTTTGCCGTTGGGCCGCTCCCTCTCCTCGGTCACAGGTTTTGGCTGGGTGATCTTCAAAGACGCTGGCAGTTTTGGAGACTTTGTACTCACAGCTTTAGCAGTAAAAGATGCTGAGGAGGATGCGCGCACCTGTGGGGCCTTCATAGAGCTTGTAGCACTGGAAGCAGATATCTTCTGACCCAGGCTCATGCTTGAGATGCTTTTTCCAGGAATTCCTCCAAGGTGCATTACAGTTTTGGGACCATTGCGTTCCTCATGGCCAAGAGGAGCATGCAAGACTTTGAAGATTTCCTTCTGTTCCTTTTTGAGGGGCACCTCTGCTTGGGCCAGGTGACTTCCAGAAGGTGGAGTCTTCATCAAAGTAGCATTTCCCTGCTCTTCCTCAGTTTCTCCATGTTCACCCCTAGCAATGAGGGAGAGCACATGGCTGTCGGTGAGGGGCCGCGGCTTGGCCTTTCTCTTCCATTCGTTCTTGTCAAACACGTAAAGCTGCTCCATGGTCTTGACGGCGGCCTGAAGCTTCTCCAGAGCTGCCATCTTGGTTTCGGCTGCCGTCTCCCCCATACTGCTTACCTTGTCTTGCTTCCTCGCCGCTGTTGATGTCTCAATTCTTAGTCCGGTCGACCCTTCCTGCTTCATGCCGGCTGAAGTCACTCGGGCGGAAGCTTTATGCACCTGAGTCAGCTCTGTTTTGACTGGAGATGCACCGTCGAGCTCTGCTGCATCCTCAGCAAGCCTCTGCTTCGCAGGTTCGGCGGCATTCGCACTGTGCTTCACACTGCTGCTCGTGTTCACAGACTGGCACTTGATGACCATCGGCGAGAGTGACGCTGGGTTCCCCTTTGCCCACGAGCTCTGCCTGGGGGCCTTGTGCTCCCCCTCTGTGCCCTTACCCTCGTTCCCTTCCAGCGACACAAAGTGGTACGAGCTCTTCACGAGCTTCCGCACGTCGCGCACTTGGTAAATGGGTGTCTGCAGCTTGCCCTTGCTGTTGTCCCTTACGTCTCTTACGGTGAAGTGCGGCACACGCTCGCACGGCTCGCTCCTGAGTGCGGCCGCAAGCGCGCTGGCCACCGTCTGCGGCGGCTCGTTCTTGTCGCCCCTCGCGCTGCGCAGGCTGATCTTGATCTCGGGAGGCTTGGATGTGAGCGCGCGCGGCCCCCCTCCTCTGGCCAAGCTGCCGCTGCCGCTCCCGCTGCTCCTCTCTCCGACGCTCGGTACGAACAGTCGTGACATTTTGGTGGCCTTGCCGCTCGCGCTGTCACTCTCGTCGCTCCCCGTGCGCCGCTCGCTCTCGCGCTCCCCGTGAAACCCAAGCTCACCGTCCCTCCACGAGCGGAACGCACTATTTTGGCTCCTCGGCAGCGCGCCCCTGCGCGCTCCTTTTTTAGCCTCGGCCGGAGAGGCGCGCGACGAGCCGCCGCCATCCGCCACGTCCCCCAGATCGTCCAGGCACACGAGGCTGATGTCCGACTCGCTCGGCCTGCGCGCCCCCTTCTCCTCCTCGTTCTCATCCTCCTCCTCTTTGTTTTCCTTTTTCTCCCCCTCTTTCTCCTTCCCCGTTCTCTCCGGCTCGCGGATCTCGCCCCTCTCCATTCGGCGCTCGCGCTCGAACTGCACTTTTTTGGAGAGCACGCTCTTCAGCAGGCTCGAAGCGAGCGTGGCGCGCCGGTGCGTGTCATCCATGGCGTCCGACGCAGGCCGCGCGCGCCGCAGCACTATCTCGAGTTTGTCGCCGCGCGCCGCCGCCGCCCCGTCGCCGACAAGGCTCCCGTTCAGCGCGAACACTTCCACGGGCGGCGCCCTCACACCGCCGCGCGTCCAAAGCGCCGCGGCTGCGGCGCGTTCCCCCTCCCGCAGCGGCTGCTGCGCGCGCGCCGACGCTGCGGGCTCTCCCGCGCGCGCCTTCTTGGCGTACTTGAGGTCCACGAGCGCGGACCAGCGGCCCACGCTCCTGCCGCGCTCCGACGCCGACGACTCGCTGGACGTGCTAAAGCTGAGCGCGTACGGGTACGCGTACGGGTAGGCGAGGCTGCGGAAGGCGCGCGCCGTCAGGTTGCGCACCTCCTTGTCCGCGTCGTCCAGCTCGCTGACCGCGCTGGACGCGCCGCTCGAGTGCTCGTGCGCGTCCCTCCCCTTCAGGCGGCCCCCGCCGATGTGCAGCCGGCCAGGCACGGCGATCAGGCACGCAGCGCCCTCGCGTGCCCTCTCCTCCTTCAAGGCGCGCTCGCGCCCAAGCTCTTTCACAGCTCTGGCCGTAGCCCTGATTGCCACGTGAACGCGCCCAGCCGCGCTTCCGCTCTCGCCGCCGCTCTGGCGCCCAATCTCGGGCTGCGCGCTCGCGGCCTCTCCGCTCTCAGCCCTCGCGCTCTCCCCCTTCTCCTGTCCTCCCTCCTCCTCTTCTTCCCCCTCTTCCTCCTCCTCCTCCTTCTCCTCTACTATGGTCTCCTCGCGCTCAAACGACGCGTAGTCCACGAAGGTGTAGACCTGGTGCTCGTCCTCGCCGTCCCAGCTCGCGCACGCGCTCACGTCGCAGTCGGCGTCGTGGTCGAGTTCGGAAAGTTGGATCTCGTGCGTGGTGATGTAGTGCGACTCGTCCTCGACCACCTCGGCGATCAGCACGCGCAGCTCGTGCTCGGATTCGTTGCTCTTGACGCTCAGACGCTCGTGGGGGTCTTCATCTTCTTCTTCTTCTTCCTCCTCCTCCTCTTCGTCGTCGTCGTCTTTGTTGTCCTGCTCCTTCACGTCCTCCTCCTCCTCTTCGCCGTGCAGCTCTCCGTTGGCGCGCGCGCTCCCTTCCTCGGGCATCTGTGCGCCGCTCGCGCTCCCCCGCGGCTCCTCAGCAGCACAGGCGACGTCCCCCTCCCGCGCGCCTACGCCCGAGAGCCCCTTTGGCGGCGTGGCGCTCGCCACGTGGTTCGCGTCGCCGTTAAAACCCACGCGGAGCGCGCTGCTCGCCGACGACTCCAGTAGCTCGTGCAGGTCCACGTACCTCGGCTCGCGAGTCATTGCGCGCTTTGGCTCCGCGGTGAAGAGGGACATGTGGGCGTCGTGGGGCGGACGGTGGAGACTGCGACCCCCCAGGACGCCCCACTGGCCCCCTTGCTGCCCTCCCTGTGCTCCTCGCGCGCGTGCGGTTGTTGGTCTGGCTCCAGTGGTCGGCGCGCCACCGACACGCTCATCTCACATAGCGCCGGTGACAGCGGGAGCGCATTCCAACGTCCAGCTCCGGAGGCTTGTGGAGACGAGCGGCTCTTCTACATCTTGAAGACGAAATCTCGTGTCGCGAGAACGGGAACGGGGGCGATTATCTTTCCTCGCCCGAGAGCAGAGGCCGCGCGGCCACCGCGTGTTGTGCAGCGCTGGTGTCTGACTTTAACGCGCAGGCCGCAAATATAGAGACGGTGACGAAACGCGAAATCTGCGCTATTTTAAAACGAGGCTTGTTGTGCTCGCCGTGTTTTGTTACAGACCCGCAGGCCCAGACTCCAACACAACATTTGCACTAAAAAAAGATTCCTCCACTCTGAGGAGCTGCAGCAGATCTCCTGGCCTGCTAGTGACGACGATGATGATAATATTAATAATAATAGCCCAATGATGTGAACTGTCGCTCCTGTGTGCGTAAGACAAACAGCAGGCCCACACGCCGCCACTGCAGGTCACGTGAGAGGGCTTCGTTCTGTCAGCACCGCGCACAGGTTTTTTTATAGAAAACCTCTCAGGACTGAGGGGATGATTAATGGGTTTTTTGCTGAACAGCCGCGTGTCTATGAAGCGACTTGTTCAGCTGCTGGAACTGTTGGTCTTACTTTGCAGTTTGTCAGTGTCGACGGTGTGAATTTTAGCAATAAATCGGCGCTTTTGTGCTATTTCAGCACCAGCAAGCCGCGGACAGCGCCACCAGGACACGGCCACACACCTGCGAGCAGCACGGCTAGTAATGCGTTAGGAACTACAAATGAAATAACACAACTACGATTAATGACATTTAAAAATGTTAATGGACAAGGGGGTCAAAATGGGTCAAAAATGATGTTCCATTTTTCTGTTTGATTAGAAAGATCCAAAAGATGATGCTAGGCTACCTGTAGGCCCACAGTTTTATCCTACAGACCAAAATCCAGAATATTTCCAAACGGGGCTTTGTAGATTACTCAGCGTGCAAATCCCCCTCTATGCAGCCAAGCTGGGTTATTACATCTCTGTTGTCAGTTAACAGAGCTGATGAGAATGATTGTTCTGTTATTTTAAGCTCAGTTAACCAAAAACTTTATTTCTACAATTAAAATCCAAATGCATTTTCCAGTGTAAAAATAAAGACTTGTAGAAAAGAAAATGTGATATTGCTATTGCTCATGACAAACAAGCCTCTATTTGTAATAAAATACGCTTCTCTTTGTAGGCGTGGTTACATTCTCAATAAAGCATGTGGTAATGTTCAAATATAAAAGATTTAGACTGGATAAAGAATAGTCATTAGTCTGTTCTTCTGATTGTGCATTTGCACTTTTAATATAATTCTCTGACCAAAGAAGTGACTGTGTTGTGAGCAGTGTAGTGCAGCACCTGTCTGTCCTGCAGTGCAGTGACCCAGGCCCACAGCAGAACTGGCAAGGCAGTAAGCCATGGCACTGCTTTTTTTCTCCAGAAGACTAAATCCGTTGTTAGGCAACTGAAGCAACTATATCTGCTGCTGTTTGTATTACCTGAGGAAGAGATCACACAAGCAATTCAGGCCAGAATGTGTAAGTGAAACTGCTGCCTGCATTTTCTCTTTGCTGTTGACTCCATGTATCTCTTCCAAAAGATGTTTATGTGTGTGCTTGGCTTCTGTGGATTACAGCCCAGCTAACATGTCACATATAAGCACTGTTAAGGCCCTCAAATATACAGCAAATTATCGCAGCAGTGAGCACCTCGCACTCAGCCGCTGCTGTACTGCATCACCACCACAGGTTCGCTGTTCTCCTCGTTCTGCACTGCTGTGTAGCAGTCTACACCAGGATTAACTTTAATTACCTTACTTATCTTTTTTCTGTGCTCATTTTCCCACACATTTCCTGCTTCAGTTCAATGGATTATATATATATATATATTGTTAGAAATTTGGCTTTGATTCAACTCAACAGCTTTGAGTTTAACAGCAATGACACGAACTTGAGCCTTCGACTCACTCAAGACCCAAAGTGTAAGATGTGGAGAGTGTTTTTCAGATGAGTGGGTTAGTTTTCTTGATGTAGGCCTTAGTGATGAGAAGCTCCATTATAACTTAAATCGTTCTTGTGAGCTGTTCCCTTAAATGAATCAATCATCCAATTAATTTGCCGAGTCTCAGTTCAGGGGCCACATCCTTTAAAGGCTGCATTCAATTAAACTGTCCCATTCTGAGGGCTCCTTCAGATGCAGCCTTCCTGTCCTGTGCTGAATTATATAAGGAGTGGATCTCCTGTAGCCCAGCTTATCACAGGAAGGTTTATCAAGGCAGTAATTGTAGATCTTTCAGTGATCTTCAATAAGATGTTATATAAGTTCTGTAATGGTGTGTAGTGAAAGTGACACTTTGTCATTGTGAACACACTCAAGCACCACAACTAAATGTGACCTCTGCATTTAACCCATCACACGTGCACACGTG
>JBBPDA010000013.1:14044844-14070807 GCA_037974385.1 Arnoldichthys spilopterus | reverse complement strand
CGCGGTAAGTTAAGCTAAAGTGCAAATAGCTACATGTGCAAATAGCTAAATGTGCAAGTACAGTGCAAATTGTCAATAGTCAATACCTGAATTGGATTTCTTCTACAACAATACATGTTTGTACACACAGACATGCTACAACATTAAAACTACCTGCCTAGTATAGCGTGTGTATCACCCTCATGCTAATAAATCAGCTCTGGAATCAATTAAGACATGGACTCCACAAGACTTTCACTGGTGTGCTGTGGTAGTGGGATCTGGGTATTTTGAAAGGCCAGTCAACATGTTGTACTCTTTTTTATGTTCCTTAAATAATTCCTGATTTTAAGTGTGGGAGGGTGCATTATCCAGCTGAAAGAGACCACTGTTGGGGAATACTGTTGCCATGCTAGCTCCTTGCTTTCTAAGTGCATCAGTGAACCTTGGGCACCCATGACACTCTTGCCAGTTGACTGTTTGTTCTTTCTTGGACCACTTATGATAGGTAATACCACTGCATAGCAGAAATACCCCACAGATAGCTCTGTCCCAGTCATCTAGTCATCATGAGTCATCTAGCACTTGCACATCTAGCACATTTTTACTGCTATAATCCATCAATTTCAAGAACTCACTGTTCACTTGCTGTTAGGTGCATTCCACCTATTTATAAAATAAATTATTATGATTGATTCTTTATAGAGCACAGTTATTGACTTTGACATCTCTTAATTAAAAATAAATAAATCTGAAATTAACGAAACTGAAAGAAGATGCCAAAAAGTGTGTAGACAACTACATCCAACATTTCTTCTAAAATCCAATATTTTAACTGGGAATTATTGAGTGAGTTACAAACTATGTCCATGGGGTGTTTCACATTTAAACATTCCAGTAATTAACTGGCAGTGTTTAATTTCACCTAAATATAAACAGCTATTTAAAGCTAACATTATGACCATGTGATTAATAAAAAACGTTATACTGCATACAGACATCGCAGCAGTTTCATACAGTTATATTAGTTTAAGGTCTTACAACTGACAGAAACAGTGTCTGTTTTTTACACTCTGGGATGAGCCAGTTAATTGAAAGACAAAACACTTTTTTATAAACAATTATATATTTAAAATGCATTCAAGCATATCTTCGGTGAAATAACACGTTAAGAAACTAAATCCACTGGAAGAAACCAATAAGGAAATTAAAACTAAGAAATTAACAAAAATGCAAGGAATGCAGGAAGGCTGCACCCCCAACACTACAATAATGAGAGGGACTGCAGAAGAGTATGAATCAGTAATTTTCCCAATATACTTTCTGAATATGAAGTTATTACGGTAAAATACAATGCACAGCAATCAACTGCATAGAGAAAAATGAAAGTGAAAGAAAATGAAAAAAATTATTTTTGTCATTGTGAACACACTCAAGCACTACAACAAAATGTGACCTTTGTATTTAACCCATCACACATGCACATGTAAAGCAGCGGGCAGGTATCAGCAGTGGCCAGGGAGCAGTTTAGTGGGTCAGTACCTTGCTCAAGGGAACCTCAGTGGTGCCCAGGACGGAACTTCAGTTCACAAGGGCAAGAACATAGCCATGCATTTTCCACAGACAAATACTCAAATGGAGTAGTACTTAAGAGCTCAGTGACTTTAAATGTGGCATGGTCATAGGATACCACCTTTGCCACACGTTGGTATGTAAAACTTCTGCACTGTTAGATTGTCCTGGCCAGCTGTAAGTTCTAGCATTACAAAATGGAATCATCTAGGAGCACTGACAACTGAACCACAAAGCTGAAGACCACCTAGATTTACAGAGAGTTGCCACTGAATGCTTTAGTGGGTATCCTCTGCTGTATCAGTCACTACAAAGTTCCAAACTGCCTCTGGAAGAAACATCAGCACAAGAACTGTGCATGAGAAGCTTTGTGAAATGTATTTCAGTGACCAAGCAGGTGTACACAATCCTGAGATCGCTATAGGCAACACTAAGTGTTGGCGTCAGTGGTTTAAAACACACTGCCACTGTACGCTAGAGCAGAGAAAAAGTGTTCTTTGGAATGATGATGGTGGGGTTGGTAGATGCTAGTAGAAATCTACCTAATAGAATGCATAGTACCAACACTAAAGTTTGGTTGAGGAAGGATAATAAGCTGGGGCTATTTTTCAGGGGTTGGGCTCAGCCCATTAGTTTCAATGAAGGGTAATTTTAACACTGAAATGAAACTGTATAAAATTATACAACTGTGGGGTAAACCCTTCCCTGTTCCAGGATGACTGTGCTCAAAGCAACGTCTAAACATTTTGATGAATTTGGTGTGATGGCAGTGAGTGTAGTAGGGCGAATGGTTTTGTAATGGGATGTTCAATAAGCTGTAGGTGTATTGATCAGGTGATTAATATATGTAATTAATATTTTTGATATATAATTTAAGTTTCAAGCTGCCTGCTACAAATTTTAGCTATGCAATTGACTTTTTTGTCTATTATATTGAGTATAATTACTTTTTTTTACGTGATAGTATCACTTCTCTCAGACAGACACATTATGTGGATACTTTTGGGAATATTTAATATGTTTGAGCACTGTAAGAGCAAACAATTTAGTATTAGTATTTAAAAACACAGTCAAACACAGATACGTTTTTGCAATAGGCTTGTCTAAACTGTAATACACCTGAATCTGAATTCTTAGACAATATATGTCTGTACACACAGTCATGCTAAAACATTAAAACTACCTTTATTTATGTTTTTTTGTCTGTAAATATGCCTGGGTTGCCAGACAAATAAAAAATTCACAGACAAGTTCATATTATTTTATCACTGGCAAAGGCTGGTGATGTGTACCTGGATAAGTGCTGTGAGTTTTGGGACTTTGCAAGTGTTATTAGACTCCCACATATCAACTTAGCAACAGCTGCATTTAAATAAATGTGATACTTTAATACCATTTACACCAGTTTCATATGTATTTGCACTATTAATCTCTTTCTCTCTCTTCTCTAACTCTCTCTTTCTCTCTCTCTCTCTCACACACACACACACACACACACACACACACACACATACATGATGTATGTGTTAATCAACTCTCTGATAACATTCTGATAAATTTAGGTTGTCTGTCTGCTGCTCTATCTATCGGTCCATCTTTCTATCTCTCTGCCTGTCTATCTATTTCTATGCCTGTCTCTCTATATTTGTCTTTCTGTCTATATCTGTCCATCTCTCTCTCTCTCTCTCTCTCTCTCTCTTCTTCAAGTGAACAGAGACGTCTTCATAATGCTACCTGACATTAATCCAGCCACATTACACCTATCAGCCATAAAATTAAAGCCACCTGCCTCATGCTGCTAAAACATGTCTGACCCACTGAGTCCTGGATTCCACAAGACTTCTGACGGCACCAATATATTAGCAGCAAATTCTTAAATTCCTCTAAATTGCTACGTGGGACATCCATAGATCAGATTAATTTGTCCAGGACATTTCACAGATGCCTGAATTAAAGAGGGGAATTCTGAGGAACTGTCATCACCTTGACATTTTGTTCATGTTTCTCAAACCATTTCTGAGCAATGTTTGCAGTGCGACATGGAGCATTATTCTGCTGAAAAAGGCCACTGTCATTGGGGAATTCTGTTGCCATAAAAGGTTGTACTTGATCTGTTTAGGTAGGTGGTACATGTGAAAATAACCTCTACATGAATGCCAGGAACCAAGATTTCTCAGTAGAAGGCTGTCCAGGGCATTGCACTGTTGGCTTGCCTTTTTCCCCTTGTAAGGGACGCACTGATGCTCTGACTCTGCTAAATTGTATCACAAATTGGCCCTTGACAAAGTCACCCAACTCGTTACCATTGCCAACAGCTAATCTTCATGAAATGACTGCTCATTTGCTGCCTAATATTTCTCACCTCTTGAAAGATATCATTGTAACGAGATAACCAATGTTATTTCCTTCCCATCAGTGGTTTTAATGTTATGGCTGATCAGTGTATATTGAACTCAGTTAGACCACAGCAATGTTTACCAAGGACAGATGGAAAAACTTATATACTTTTAAAAGTACACTTCATATACATTTTTTTTTAATTCAAAGAACTAAATTAAATATGCAAATACTGTTATTACATGCAGTACAAACTCCCCCAGTTATAGCTTTATTCATTTGTATACTATAGCATCGTACCTATTCTGAAATTATTATCGGACACCTCTGTGATAGAGATAAACATTCTCTGAAGTGTCTCTAGGTTAAAATGGGTTAACGTGTTAATAAAAAAACAAATCAAAGCAAACAAACAAAAACAAAAATTCAGAATTATTATTATTATTATTATTATTGTTGTTGTTGTTGTTATTTTTAATTATTATTATTACTGACAAATTGTACTATTTTCTGGATCAATCTGAATCTAATTTGACTTGATAATGTAAATGTAATCTGAATGTTCTACATGACCTAACTTTCTTGGAGACACTCCATATGGAGTATGTGTATCATATGTACCCTGATCCTGAACATTAGCTTGTGGGCTGGATTTGAGCCAAGACAGGGGCTTTCCAGCCCTGAAAGGTTAAGCCAGTGATCAGTGTCAGGGTCAGAGTGGTACTGTGGTGTCCACAATGTCTCACTGGCTGTGCTGGTGTAGCTCAACCAGGTTCAGGCCCGGTCACTTCAGCTCAGTGATGGATGGCTGGCTGTGTTTGTAGGCCCAGGTCATAGCTGGTGATTGATGAAAATGAAGGAGATACTCATGTCTTTCAGGTTTCTTGCAAAGTCATGTTATAGAGCACTGCACTTGCAACTTGATAACCCTCATTTTTCAGTATTTCAGAAATATGGACTGAAAGTAAAAAAAATTAAAAATGTTTCAATTACTCTGACATATAAAATATGTCGATAGCCTCCTGTAGATTTTTTGTTAATGTTATTTTTGCTTTTACCATTTAAATACAATTTCAAACCAGGAAAAAACATTTAGTAAAAATTCAATAAAATAAAGTATCTTTTTTTAATCAATTGATCCTTTATTTAAATGACAAAAAAAGTTCAAATAAAAGATTTGCAGTGTTTGTGTGCATTTTGACATGTATCTACTTCTCTGACTGATATGTATTTTGTATATCTGCCTGGAACACACTCAAAAAGTTTGGACAGAGGTGTGTTTACCATTGTGTTACATCACCTTTAGTTTATACTTTTAACTACACTATTTAATTGTTTGGAATTTTTGCTTATTCTTGCTTAATTTAAGACTCCAGCTGCTCATCAGTCCATGGTGGCCATTGTCTACTATTCGTCATCATGAAGCTCTATATATTTTCAGTACTTTTTCCCAAAAGCAAGCTAAAATGTGACTCATCTGCATTTCTGCATAGAAGTTGTGTATGGCTTTCTCTTTTGCATTTCTTGAGGCAGCAGACTGTGTTTAATGGCAACAATTTCCCAAAGTATTCCTGAACCCAGAAGGTTATATTTACCCCAGTAACATGACGGTTTCTTATGCAGTGCCTTCTGAGGACAATGGTTTCTAGCCTTGTACTACACTGACTTAGCATTCAGTGGATGCTCCTTTTGTGCCTAATCATAATACCTTCACTAATTACCTTTTCACTTGCTTACAGTGAAATATCATCAATCATATGATATTTGGTGTTTTAACTTTAGTTAAACATAACTGCGCAATCTATATTTAAGCCAAAGCTTTAACTAACTGTGAGGTCCTGTCTGTTCTGGTTCTGTTTTCCATAGACGTGTCTATGTCCTTGTTTTGTTTTGGTTTCTCTACATGCTCCCTGTCTCCTGTCTGTCTTGTGTCTGTCTAGTCACGCCCTAGCCCCGCCTCACACCTGTCCCTCATTTGTGTGCTGTGTTTAGTCTCTTGTATTTGGTTAAGTCTTCGTTGGTTATTTTTCGTACCTTAGTTTTGTCGTCTCGTAGCGTTGTTGTCGTCAACACCTTGTAGTTGTTGTGTGATACTATAGCCCTGTCTTTGTCTCTTTGCCATTGCTCCCGTGTTTTTGTTTCTAGTTCATGTTTCATACTGTTTTTCGCTTTGTTTAATAAACCCTTGTTATATATACTCGCTGCACCTGCTTCCAAACACCCCTAAAATGTGATACTAATAGAATAACCAAATGTAAAATACAGATTTATGTCCTGTTTACTTAATATCAGAAGTTCAGGTAACCTGCCCAGTAATTAACTTTTTAAATCAATATACTGGATGATTCTAACTGGTTAGTGGTATTTAACCCTTTAAACCTCAAGGAACTGTATGTGCCCCTATCTTAAACTATTCACTAGCACGAACTATATAACCATTAACAACAATGTTTGCCTCATAATCCTAGTAATACAAAGCCGTTACTGAATAATTAGCAGTAGTAACTGAAAAATTAGTCTTAAAATAAATAACCAATTAGTAGGCCTGGAGTTTAAAGGATTATATGCAAGAGAATCTTACCAGTCCAGTTTTCACTGCTGGAATGTGGCAGCTGTTTGGGGAACTTTATAAAGACCATATCATAAGCAGCATGACTTTGCCTTCACAGAACACCGCTTATTGCATTCACACTCTGTGCACAACTTTTTCCAATGGCCACCTATGTCATGTGTCTGGGGAATGATGGTAAAACAGAAATGCTGGTGTCAAGTTCAACAGCAACAGGTTCTTACAGCAGCTGTGACATGCAGTGTCTGCTGTGTGAGGAAGCCATTAAACCAAATTTACAGCACTGTTAGGTGAACTTAGCTGGCTTGTGCAACTCTTTGTATGTGTGTCTTCATGGGGATGTGTGGTGAGAATGTGTGAGGGAAGGAATTTAAACCCTCCAAAGCTGATCAGTTCTCCACTTTCTCACATGTGTTTGGAACAACCTGGCTCGTGCCAGTCTCTATGTGAGAAATATGTGAGAGTGTGACAATCAGGAAGGTCTGAAGTTCTCACCAACAAACTGATTTCACACATTAAATTGATTAGTCTAGTCATGTTAGCAAGCATGTCACCTGCTGATTATGATTTATCAATTGTTAAAAGAGCCAGACATAAGAAATAAACTTAAAGACGCTTTACTGAACCATATTCAGTCTTTTTTGTTTTAAGGTTAACCGAGTCATTGTCACAGCCCTGCATTTGATTATTCTTAGGCGTCTGTTGTGGAGGCAAATTGTCATTTAAGAAGTTGTGGTGTTAACTGCACCTGTTTTAGTAACAATAACTAAAATAGATGTAGGGTTCAACTGTAGCTCTGTGTGTGGGTGTGCATGCATATGTGTGTGTGTGTGAGTCTGAACACAAGCTGCAAGATATAGTGAGCTGTCATCAAAACTTACAGAAATGCCAGGCACGCCCAGTCTCTGCCTCCCAGGCTCCAAAATTCCCACACACAGACACACAGACACACACACATACACACACACACAGGCACGCGCACACACACACATACACACACACAAACACACACACACACACACACACACACACACACACGCACACACATACATTCATACACACATGCAGTGCACAGGCCCTTCTTCTTTTCTGACTCTGAATGAGCCAAAGTCTCACAGAGCACTGTGAGGTGTAAATTTATTTTGTGGTTTACTGTGTCAGTGCCAGTACCATCAGATTTATAGTATCCTTGTTTTCTTTCAGTTTCACACTGCTGTACACTTACAGTACTAATTATTATATCTTTTTAAGTTGTATTAGTATCTAATAGCTGAGGCTTGTGCAAATTGTTTCATATTTTAGTATTTTAGCACATATTTATTAATCAATGATACATTTTTATCCTGTCTGATATTTTTTTGGTGTGGTTTTCTTTTGCTTTTCGCTTCTGTCACAGAAACTGATTTGATGTAATAATTGCATTTGGCCACTAGAGGGCAACTGAGCACCAGCTGTGAGATTAAATTCTAGTCTCAAACAGTAAACAAAAGGTCGTTTATGTCTTGCAGTACCATAGGAAGAAAAATGTGTTGTCCATAAACACTGCTGTTTGGACTATTCTATTCAGTCATAATCTAATCATAAATGTTCCATTAATGTATGTATTAAAGAGCAAATTACACTATGGAGTTTTCTATATGTATATGTATTCTAAAATGCTTTACATGCAGCATATTGTACTAACAGTCAGCACTTAATGAGGTCTGCATATTACACATAATATGCACTACAAAATATACCGTATGGTTAAAACTACGTGGACACCTTAGCATCTCTTCTATAGGAGCTTGCTCGCCTTTATAGGATCTCGGGCACTAATATGGAGTAGCCCCCTTGCACCACCCCCAAATTCAAAACACTTGGAGTATGTGTGTGAGAGTGTGTGTCTATCAGATGTGAGACTGAAAACTGAAGTTCTTGAGCTGATGTGGCATCCTGAGGCTGTTTGGACAACATCACTCACTTCATTGCTATGCAAATAAGCACTCAGCAGCCACGATCTGTGAGCTAAAGTGGTCTGACATGTTATTGCTCCTAGACACTTCCATTTCACAATGACAGCACTTACAGTTGGCCAAGGCAGATCTAGCAGTGCACACTTTTCTCTTCACTACAACCTACTCTTCTGCCAGTGTTTGTCTATAGAGACTGCATGCCTATGCACTTTTTTATGTACATGTTTTAGCATTGGGTTGTCCACATACATTTGCAGACTATTGCTAATGCGCATGGTTTGTCAGCCACGCTCTAACTGACACAGCAATGGTAGTCTCTGACCACAGGATGTTGTCGACTAGATACTTTTTGGGTGCTGAACCATTCTTAGCACAGCAGTGACTCTGACTACACCTGTAACTGTAAACCTATCTACTGGTGCACCTACATTGTAAGCAGGCCTTATTAAATGGTCAGTAGCTGTGGTCATAAAATGAGCATTGTCAAAAGGACAGGGATAGATTTAGACAAAGACTGCAAAATGTGGCAGTAGTTTGGCTACAGCCTCTCAGTGTACACACAACAGGGTGGACCTACAGGGTAGGTGATTACGTGCATAGCAGTCAGTAAAGAAAGAACAAAATCCTGATGTACTCATCATGAATACCTTGGTTTTTTTTTTTTTTGGGGGGGGGGGGTGCACCTGCACAAGTCATCTGCTGAGCGAGCCTCTTTTAAACTGACATCTTTGAGAAGTCATTGAACTCTCTGTGAACAGCCACCCAAGTAGACCAAACCGCTGTGTGTGCTGTGTTAACAACAATCAACGGAATTCACTTGGGGGCTGGTGGTGGTGGTAGTGGTGGGGTGGGGGGTGGTGTGGGGGGTTGCAGGGGAATCTCTTGGCTAACACACTGTCTGTGTGTGAGTGACGAGGGACAGATTGCTTCATGCAGGTTCAGACTGCACTGGCAGAGAGTGAATGAGCCTCCAGCACAGGTGTGGAGGATGAAGCCTGCAGGCTACAGCTTGATGACTGGCAATACCAATTGGATGGAAACCAATAACATCTGTAAAGCTCATACTTTTAAAAAGATCACAATATTTTTTTACTTTTAGGTGGGTGAACAAGTGGAATGGACAGTTGTTGTTGCATCCTTATTTGGTTTATTTACTTAAATGTATCACTCAAGCCTGCAATAATTTTAGTTTGGTTTTATTTCTTAGTTTTGGAGGGGGGGGCTTATTTTTTATGGCATTATAGCCATAATGATTTTAATTATAAAGAATAAATTTGTAAATGCAGTGGTTAGCGCTGTCGCCTCAAAGCGAGAAGGTTCTGGGTTCGATCCCCGGGTCAGCCACGGGTGCCTTTCTGTGTGGAGTTTGCAAGCTCTCCCCGTGTTCGCATGGGTTTCCTCCAGGTGCTCCCACTGTCCAAAGGTTGCAGTAAATTGATTGGATATTCTAAAATTACCTGTAGGTGTGAATGTGTGTATGAATGGTTGTCTGTCTATGTGTTGCCCTGTGGATGGGTTGGCTTCCTGTCCTGGGTGTGGGTGGATTGGCTCCAGCTTCCCTGTGAGACAGAAATGGAAGAAGCGGTTTAGAAAATGAATTAAAAAAATTCAGAGATGGATATTCACAAAAAAAGAATAGTAAAAAAGAAGGGTAGAAGAATTAAACAATTCATTAAAAAAAATCTTTAGTAAAATTATTACATTCAAAATCATGCTTTTTTGCATGGGCCTCCCATATGTCCTTGCTGCCAGTGCTACTGCACACACATGTAATAGCCCAACCCTACAGTTGCCCTCATAACTCTTGTGAAGAGGGAAAGTCACACAAGCAGTGAAATGCTGGCACAGCTTGTCGAAAGTGACATTTCCCCATTGTGACTCAGCACTTTTTCTAACCTGAAGCAATTAGAGCTAAAGGTTGGGCAAAAGGGAGCCTGAACCAAGACCATTACCCCCCCTCACACCCTCCCTGTAATTATCAGAATGCAGTTATTTTCATTTAAAATCTAATGTGACAACTCATGTAAGATGTGAAGCAAATTACAGGCAGTCTTTCAGTCGCTGATCAGTAATAACCTCTGAATCTAAAGACGGGACACTCAAAGCAGGTTCAGACTGCTTGTCCAAACAAATAAAGACTGACATGCATGGGTACTTAGCTGGATAAATTAACGTTGGAAAATGCTTATTGATCAAAACAAGGCCTTTCAGAAACTCAGCGGGAAAGAGCAGATTGGGTGATTTTTGGCAGAGCTGCCAGGTCTGGCAGGAGTGACAGCATTTTTTCAACGATTTTTTGCGACAGAACAGATAATTATCATTCTGTGCCAAGTCACAGGGCTTCTACTATCAAGAGGTCTGGAGGAGCATTTTAGTTAAGGGTGACAGTTCCTTTACTGGCAAATTAAATGCCATTGTGAAGCAGCAGGATCTGTATGCATACTCAAAATATTTACCAAAGTACTGCCAGTTTTCTCTACACACTGTAGTTTTAGGCCTGAAAGGGATTGACCAAAGAGATAAAATAAAGCAGTAAGCCAAGAGATGTCATCCATTACATAGATTTTACCACTAATAAGGGTCTAGGCATGTTGAAATACGTTATTAGTATTTGAAAAATGTAAATATATATATATATATATATATATATATACACTGTTTTTGTATGTATATATATATATATATAGTTTTTAAGGCATAATAAATTCATACAAGGCCTCTATGTCACCCCATTTAAGAGTGATACAAACTGCATTGCTTTTCTTTTGGCAACAGAGACTATGAGAGCAAAGAAAGAAAGTGGAGTAAAATGCTCAGTAAAAATGCACAATAAAAGGCTGGAATAACAACAGCAAATGTGTTTATTTTCACACAATCGCAGTGAGTTTTAACTGCTTTATCAGAGAAAAGTTGCTTCTACACACTATTATGACAGCCCAGAAGCTGAATTCCTACTACCACAACAAGATCATTATATTTGAGTAAATCATTGTTTACATTTAGTTTAGAATGCCACAGTTATGGGAATGTAACATCATACCTACCTCACAAAATGCAATAGTTGTGTACTGTATTGCAGGCAGTGTGAAACATTGATTACAATGGAACAGTATCTGTTCTGTCAGATCCATGACTAAAAATGCTTCAGATATTTTTATTTTGAGAGTGAATTTGAGAATGAGTATTCACTAGGAAACAATACTCACTATTTAAAGCCTGCAAAATGCTGTTTGTGCAAGCTGTTTATGATAAAATACACCCAATGGTTTTTAACTAATTATTTAATTTCTATAAACTGTATTTCTCCTTAGCAACATAGTTCAAAAATGTCGCTTATGGTTGTCAAACAAGATCATCCATGAATAAAATGTTTTTGAATAATTTGGAGCATTGTTGGAGATTTCAGATCATGTATGATAATGTGTATGTTACAAGTATTTTACAGTGTCATTAAGCATGGTTCATTCAGACAAATTTCAGAACCAGAACTATCCATTTTATATCAAAGATTAACTGGGCAAAGTTGATATCATGTGAACTTGCTCAGTAAGAACATGCTTAGCAGCTACTGTGCCTCCAACAAGAGGCTGAAACCTCTAACATGACTTGAAGTCTGAATTCCTCCTGTAATCTCTAGCCCTCCTTGACTTGGTAATGAAATATATGGAAAGGACGCAGTAGGCGAGCAGATAAGCCAGAATGTGAGTGGAACGCATACAGCGTAGAGAGTGAAGGGACCATGGAGATGTTGATTGATTGCCAGAGTCAAGCAGGCTTAACTGAAACATCCTCTGTCAGTTTTGCCCTAGTCAGCTTTTCATGCCCTGGAAATATGACTCCGCCGCCAGACAGAAAACATCACACGTCTACATCATTGAGCCTTCCAGCAAATTCCACAAGAAATGATCGCTTCGATTGCTTTGTGGCAGGCCTCAGACTTTCTTCTGATGCATCGCCAGCTTGAAGCGCAGATGTCCTCAATTCATTAGGAGGCAAAGCATTGGTCCAAGATTTGACTGGCAGCAATGGGCTTTTCCATGTCAACTCTTTGGCCATGTGAAGCAGAGGATCAGACAAGGAGACAAGCTGGAGGTCTGCCGTTTGTCATCTGGGGGTGTGGTGGGGGCAGTGCCGGTCATGATCCAAGTTGGCTGGGTTGTGGTCTGCTTGCAAGGCAAGTAGCAATCCATTCAGCGCATGACTGCATTTGATTGATAGTTTTTCTTATTTCATAACTTAATTTCATTTCATTTCAGATAAATTTGAATGAAGAAAAATGATGGCTAAATGTGCTGCACAGCCTAATGATACTAGAATTGGGAATGTCTAAGTGGGCTGATTGTGACCTTTGGTGTTCAAGCAATACAACTGCATTAGGGTAATGGCTCAGGTGAACCATGACAATAAAATGTAGGCCTTCACTTTAGGTCATAAATATCAAAACACACCTTTACCATAATATCAATTTCTATTAGTAGTTTGTTAGCACTAAGGTAACAGCATTGCACGTAAACAATTTCAGCCACTGTGGATTAAACATCAGTCCACAATTCACATGATACACATCTCTGCAGATTCACACCACAAATAGCTGTGCTAGCCATGCTGCATATCAATGTAAATACATTAATGTTCATCTACACAGTAGAATAAACCAACCTTTACACTTCTATTGTTTTCAAAACATCAGCACTGTCCTCCTTCAAAGATTTGAAAAACTTTTATGACTTTTTCTAAATTTCCCACCTTAAATTGCAGATAGACTCCATTTAGAATTATTCACAAAAACCTTCTCATTTTAATGCTCTCCTGCTTTGTTGCCCAATCCTACTGAACTCTACCCAACCCCTCTGGAACAGTTACAGTGTTTTATTTACTAGCAGTGATTAATCGTGCATTGTGAAAAGAGACACACATAATGAGCTTTCTTTCAAAGGCCAGGGCAAACTACTGTTTAATGCAGACTTTAAAAGCCGCCACAGCCTGCACCAGACCATTAAGTGAGTTGGAGACACTGTAGTAACACTCTTTTCATTTGTTTTCAATTAGCTCAGAGGAAATAAGCTGAAATCACCTTGAGGCTCTAACACATTGAAAAGAAGCAAAAACCAGTCACTGCCAGCCGCTGAATTAAAGCTTAAATGCCTTTTAAATTCACTCCCAAGGTAAAGCACCCTACTATATAACCCCTTCGCCCTGTTCACATGGTATGTCAAAAAACACTCTTAAAAATAGAGTTTGGAGTGAAGCTATAAAAACACCACTCTTTGGCTTCCCAAGGAAGCTTTCAGTGAATGCCTCTTTAAAGGGATACAGATTGTTTATCACAGAATGTAATGTAAATACTATACCTGCGTTTCAAAAATTTCAGGCTAAAAGCACCCCTGTGTTAAATGCATCTAAATACCAAACCTATTTACAGAAAATTGGGATAATTTCTGAATAAAAACCAAAATCTGTGATATGTTAATTCATGTGTACCTCTATTTAAGCACAAACATTTTGAATAGTTTTACTGACCAACTGATTTGTATTTTGTAATTGTGCACACATTTAGAAACACTTGGCATTAACACACTTAACAAAAGTTGGGACAGAGTTAAAATAAGATGCAAAGAATATTTAAGTAACACTGGTAACATATCATGATTGGGTATAAAAGTAGCATCCATCAAATGCCCCATCTTTGCAATCAAGATTGGATCATGGTTAACCCCTTTGTCCCAAAATAAATAAAAAAAATTGTTAGTCAGTCTAAAAGGAGCACAACACAAGATGTAGACAATGTAGGTTTTTCAGCATCTACAGTACAACACATTGTAAAATGATTGTGGCTTTATAGACACAAAGTATGTGACTGCTGCCAGTCCAGATATAGTTCCTTTTAATATACTGTACGTGGAGCATCATGGAGAGGAGACTTAAACAATGGTGACCAAGAGCAAAGTCCACTTTGTAAATTAACAAGAACCTTTGCAATCAGAAAACCGGAAATGTAGTTGTTTCCATTGTCCTTTGTTCCAGGGCCACAGGGTGCAGGTAAATGACATTTGGTACATGCTCAAGTACCTAGGAAGGGTACTCAATGGAATTTGTCTTTATTAACACTGGCAGCTGAAGCTAACAACAATTAAGCAGATTCTTTACTATTCCAGGTGATGATAAAGTCACCATACACTATTAAATTGCCAGTAGGTGCACCAGAATTTAAATTGGAACTGTATGTTAACGTTGCAATTGCTATTTTTAAAATGATTTACTTAAATTTAAAGAGATTAAGGTAAGCTACTTAGGAAGCTTAGAAATGCTATTAGCATTTATCCAGCCTCCACAAAAAGAGTGGATTTACTCACATTTCCACACCCATTAAGAAAAATACTGTTTGGGTTTTTTTTTATAACTGTCAACATTTTTGTGAGCTAAGAAAGGTCTACTACATTATTTCCTGTCAGCAAAGCTTTAAATTACAGAAAGCAAGATCATGTATCTAATGTGTGATTTCACCTTTGTGTGTAAGCACTGAACAGTATAATATTTTATTAATGATTCCAAAAATTCATCACAATGAGTTGGGTCATTTCTTATTTTAGACTGTGCAGTAAAAGAATGCTTAAAGATTATGAAGAAACAAGAATGTTGTCTTTAAATGGTATTATATGGTGCGTTGTGCTTAATTTGACAAGGCACAAAAAATGACCGTTTTGATGTCAGGTTGGCATGTAGACTTTAAAAAAACGAGATGAGTATTCCTTTAAAAAATGATTTATTCGAAAGGTGCTTTAGGGAACCGAAAGCAATTCCTCTATTGTATTACTCCAATGAATTCTTTCAGCACTTTTATCTTAAAGAGTGTACACGGCTTGTGTTTGTACACTGTTCTGCAAGGCAGATATTAGACTGAAAGGTTATTTAAAAATCTCTTCACATATTCTGATACAAAAGCAAAGGGAAAGTTGTGGAGCTGTTGACTGGGAGCACTTTTGAACTGGGTTAATGTAGTTTTTTTACTATACACCCATCCAGCACCAATTAACAGAGAGTGACATAAAGATTTCTGCACAATATTTCTGCCAACCAGCCTCACCCAGACTGTGAGTCTCTCTCTCTCTCTCTCTCTCTCTCTCTCTCTCCCTCTCTCCCTCTCTCAGCCACCCCCCCCCACCCCCCACCCCCCAACTCCTTTCAGGAGGATTTAGCGACTGAAGCATTGTATGTGTGTGTGTGCAAGGGAGAGTATGTGCGCACTCACACAGACTAGTGGGCTGGCTGGGGGTCACGGGTCACTGGCCCGCCGAGCTCCATAAGGGAGAACAAAGCCTCCCTCGGGCCAATCAAAAGAGCAGGTTGGCTCTGGGCTCCACTCCAAGAGTCCCCGGCCCGCATCAGGGGTACCGGGGGTCTGGGCCCAAATATGCGAAGGAGGTGGAGCCTTTATAAGAAATAATCAAATCCCCAGCCGTCTGGAGAGCCGCTCATGTGGGAACCGTCTATACTCTTCCATTCGGATCCCTCCATGAAGCTTGAACAGAATCGCCCTCCTTCTCTCCCCCTGTGTCCCACCCTTTCGTCTCTGCCCGTCACTTTGAAGTCCACTCTCTATTGTTCTTTACATAACTCAAGCTGATTTTTTTGAAAAAGCTAATTTGTATGCGTTTCCAGTGACACAGCCGCCACCCAGAATTCTTCACAAGGATCTGGCAGAGGGGTCAACATGATTGCCCGTCTGAAGAAAGGGACCAGACACAACTAAGCTAAAACATATGATAAGGGGACCTTTGAATTATTGTCACTGTGTGCAAATCGGAGAATGGGGGATTAGGGGCTTGAGGGATGAAATCACTTGTGCAATAGGAAGTTTTTTTGAAGGGGTGGTGGGGGGCTGAGGGGTGGCTTTTCTGGTTTTCTCTCTCAATTAATTTCCCGCCTAAACCACTTATTTTCAAACCACGATTGCCCACATAGAGTGTGCAGGCAGATTAGAGGTGGGCAAATATTTGCTCTAGTTTTGTTCAAATTTAAATGCAAGGCTTTCAGGAAGGAAAGTTATATCAGGGGTCCCTGTTGTTACATCCTGGCAAGCAGCCTCTATTGATGTCCACTGCAAAATGTTCGTTTAAATGACATATCAAAGACTTTCTACATCAAGGTATCAAAGAGAAAGAGATTCACTACAAACAAAGTTTATAAACAGTTCTTTCAATTAAGGCTCTATTGAAATCATGCCTTTTCTGAGGATCTGATTTTTTGTGTATGAGCAATGAAAGTAAGAAATGAGCACAATCCCTCCTTTTTGAAGTTAGCATTTATAAGGCTCTGTAGCCAGCACTTTGTAAAGGTCTTTTCAGGAGGCAGCAGAAGACTTTTCACCAACCTTCAGCTTTAATGACATACTTTAGGTGCCTTTTTTTCTCTCCCCCAACTGCTTTCCACAAGCTCTGTTGGTCCCTTTCTCTCGGGCCTTGGCCTTGTGCCAGGATGATGATCAATGTCCCTGCATCTCTTCTGTGAGAGCCGATTGTGGAAGGTCTCTCCTCGCTTTTCTCTTTTTTATAGGAGGAAATGGCATTTGGAGGCTCAAACAGGATATCCTGCTGTTGGCCCTGACTGTGAACCCCCCTCGCCACTACCCCCTCCCCTTTCGCCAGCACCCCGGCAATGTGAGATGGCTTAAGTTAATCCAGGATCCCAAAACTAGTGGAGCTTTCTCTCCTTTTTTTCCTCCTCTTGTTCTCCCTCATTTGGAAGCCAGTGTGAAAGAAGTCTGGGACACAATGCTTTTCCTCTGGTGTCTCTCCACTGTGGACGGACTGTCCTGGGGTTGAGCTGTCTGAAGTCCCGATCATGAATGTGAACTGTGGACAGACACTTAAAGAAAAAAGCTGCAGCAATTTGAAACTTTGAAAAAAAAATCAGGTCAAAATGATAAAAGTTTAGTGATATATTTGTTCTATAACAACTATTTACCATTCAGTAATCAGCATGTGAACAACAGCTTCCATGAACACATTAAGAGAAAAATATCAAGAAATATATATATAAGATATATAAGATATATAAGATATATATATATATATAATTTAGGCAGCACCTGCCATCATAAAAAAGGACTTTTATCTGAAAATACATTAGGTACAAAGCAAAAGAGCAACTAAAGCTGCCTCAAGGAGAAGCCAAATAGCTTTGACATTTTGCCAGTAATATATGGACCCAGCAGAAATAGCTCTCTGAGGGTGAGGCAATTTCACAAAAACAAGAAAGGAATATTAATTGTTCATGACTAAGCATCTTTTTGTTCAGTGATGAAGCTTTCTGCATCCACACAAAAAAAAACATAAACAAAAAATCACATTGATTTCATTTTAGATTATTGATCAGCTAAATTAACAATGATAGGCGATACGTGGTCTTGCCTTTACCTCTCACATCCTTTGCTGTGGAATGTGGCTAACTTGGGGTAAAACAGACAATAGTGTTTTTGAATAAGCCAGTTATGGCTGTTTCCTATTGCTACGCAAAGCTTTTACTGTATGTTCACAAAACAGACCAAGTGACTGAGTGAGGATTAGCCTATTAACAATTTACTCCCGCACAGATTTAGGAAGTAATAAACAGGTGTAGAGGGGGAGGAACAGTGTGACAAGGATTATAAAGAACCACCTATATCTCTTTCTCTCTCACAACACACACATACAGACACTTTTTTAGAGTAGCCTCATGGTCAGTTTTGCACATTATATTGGTAGATAGGCCTAATAATCCCATTTGTCATGCAAGATCAGGGTATTATATAGGTTTCATGTGTAAATTATACGTTTCACAGATTCAGAGCCAAATCAAGAATTCTCCACAGCATGAATCCTTTAAATTACTGCTTAATTCAACTTCAGATGTAAGAAAGAAAGAGTTAAGCTTTTGTATGGGCTTGAAATCTATACATTTACTAATACGATTCTGCACAAGAAACATGCTTTTAAAGGATCCTTCCTGAACAGCTTAAGAAGAAAAGAGCCAGTGAAATAAGTGATTTTACAATTAAATGCACTGGCATTTAAACTAGTTACAGAAGCACTAGATGTTCTATATTTATGTACTATATTTGATTTGTTAATTAGTTCCTATTCCACAAACACTGGATAAGGAAGTTCTGAATCTTCCAGCCATGAGTCGACTTTGTTAGCCTCTCACTCACACTACTGACTGGACGGATAATTACGTATGTGCTGGCAAGTTGAACACTGATGCCTGGGTTAAATGACCCCTTGCAGACTCAGATTTAAGTCAAAATCTGAGTGCTTTTTGCCTGTCCCTGGTCATGATTCATTATATCAGTCAAATAAAATTTCTGATTTGTAGCTCTTTAGATGAAAGGTTGTTGAACACTGATCTAGGCAGATCATACAGACTTTTTTGTGAACTTCCAGCAAGTCTGCTTGGGAGGCAGATTTCAGCTGGCATTGTTTATGGAATTAAGACATTTTCCCATAATTCATAATGAAGGAAACACAATGACAAATGGAATGGGAGGAATTTAAAATAAACAAAACAGATTAAAAAAATACAAATGTTTTCATGTGAATACGCAAACTGTCAACATCAACTATGGAAGTGAGTCCAGTTGAAGTTACCTCTTTTTGCCTACCACCTGTGCATCCTTGCAGATTCAATATGATTTTAAGCACTTTAGTGAATGTTGCAGAACATATAAATTAGGTCCAACAACCAGAAATAATCATGTTATAGTATATACTCACTAAACGCCACACTCCAAGCCTTTTAACTCATGCTATAAGTATTTTAGAGCCAACCTCACTTCCCTGTCCATTATTTCACTGTAAGGAAGCCTTAGGATTGGTAATCTGAGATTTGTAGTTGTTGTCTAGCAAACTGCTTATCTGACATGATGTGTGTGAAAGTTAATGTGCCCCTGCAATTACATTGTAGCTACAGAATGGAATAACCTTCAGCTGCTCACCCATGGACTGTGTGGAATGGTGTTAAGTGAAGGGCTTAGTGGTGCAGATGCTCTCATACTTCCCAGCCATTATTTTGAGTGCATTACTAATAGGGATGCACCGATACAGAAAGTCTGGGCCAATAATGATAAAGAAAAATGACCAAAAACTTATTTGCACTATAACCCTCTAGATCCTACAGTCTCATCTGGCAGATGTGCTGCATTTCGTGAGGTGAATTAAGGGAGAAAAAATAATCACAGTGACCTTTATCACAAATATATACTGGTTTACACTGTATTTGAAATGCTAGATATTTACTGTATTAATTATATATTTATATTGCTATAATTACCCCACATTTACAAGGAGACAGATCAGCTGCCATGTCATGCCTGATTTAATTTTTGCTTATGTAGAAAGCAGAAATGATAAGGAAGTAAGTTCAGGATTTAAATTTCATACTTTTTTGTTTTTCATTAACTGCTTTACTGAATGGAACCAAGTTCAGTTTAAACCCAAATGGGAAAAACTCAGATATAAAACTCATTCAGGACTGACAACATAGAAAGTTGTTACTTTAATGCTTTATGGTGACTTCATATGGATTTATGCCTGTTTAGTTAAATTCATCCTCCAACTTGCAATCTCAATTTCTTAACTACTTGGCAGCTAAACAAGTGACTGAAGACAGTCAGTTTCTTCATAAATGCCATTCAACAACCAGAACTAGAGCCAACCTAATAAATGTGCAGTTGTCCATTTCTCTTGGTTAAATGTTGTTTTTTCATGTTATTATATTTCACTATATTGCTGGTCTTTGAAGGAAAAGGTATGACGTGTAAATTGTATGATGGATTATGGCTGTGTTCAGTCTTTTCTAATATTACAAAGCTAATGCTTTTTTTAAACCTAACTTATACATAGGGAAGCAATTATGTGATGGTCAGTTTCATTTGGTATTCAGTATTTACTATTCTCTGGTATTTTTTCATACATTAGGTATTTTTAACATTATAGTTATAGTATTATTAGCTAGAACTTTTTGATCTCCTGGTTTTGTTTAATATTAACAGTAGCACTCAACATTTAAAACAAACCGTATGCTAACTTGGCATTTTCTCCTTGTGTTACGATAAAATGTTGATTTAACCAACTTCTGTGCCTGTATGTATATATATATATATATCTAAAGCTAATCTCATTTAATGGTAGAGAATGAACTGCGCTTTATTACTCTAGACAACCAAGTTGATATGACCACATACACTGAACTCAAAGCTGAGAGATCAGAAATATGGAAAATTGTTTTGTTGCCATTTAAAGGTTAAACAAGTTTATGGACTGGAATTGTTCACTATAATTTAAAAATTCAACGGTTTCAAAACCTTCATAGAACCAATTTTCTAGAACAATTTCTCTCATTAAATGCATTGTTAAATGGGTCTTCTGAATGACCTACTGCATGCAATTCTTTAAATAACCAAAAAAGGGATACACTTTTATCAAATCAAAATTCATAAATTTGTTCACATTAATTACTGAAATATCTCAGCCACTCATACATTGCTTACCCTTATTTAGGAATTTTGAAAAGCACAGTTTCAAGCAGGTATAGACTCCTCTTTGATAGCAGGTCTTGACAGTTTGAAAACTTTAGCACCCACATTTTCTTCCAAAGGGGTTTATTTCTGATCATATCAGAAACAACTTCTTATCAACATCACAAGCATCGTTTTTCCATTTGTAGCTTAAGAGCTCCACTCGCAGTATGTGAGATCCTCCAGGCCTAGAGCTGCCAGTACTGCACTTACCATTATGGACTGTGACCATATCATCCCAGCTTGACCTCACAGGACTGTTCCAATTCAGACAAAAGAGATCATTAAGGAACACTGTACAAACTCTCATAATCCTCAAAACTGAGGATTTACTTTAATAAGGACCGATCGTATCTTCTTCCGCAGACAACACATTCACGAAAACGGAGAGAGTGTTGAGTAT
Source organism: Arnoldichthys spilopterus (assembly GCA_037974385.1). Lineage (NCBI taxonomy): Eukaryota > Metazoa > Chordata > Actinopteri > Characiformes > Lepidarchidae > Arnoldichthys > Arnoldichthys spilopterus. Next base: position 14,049,439 of record JBBPDA010000013.1, on the reverse strand, counting down.
CTTGACTCCATTGTTAGACCACCCACGTTGACAAACATAAAAACCACGTGTTGCATTCTCCTATCCTGTGATGGAAAGTGGGTTCAATCCTCTGACCCCCACACTGCCTAATGTATTAATAAACTGCTTTCATGAACTTTTCCCCCTTTAGAGTTTCCTTTATATCTGTGAATGGCCTTAAAACATGCCCTCCCCCTGCTGAATAGTGTCAGCGTCAAAGTCCTTAAGTGAGACATGAGTGATCCTTTACAGTAGGGTCACAGCACTAATGCAGTCACTCTACACATTCCACTAAATGTCTTAACGAACTGTATAAACTGGAGTACAGTACAGAGAAGCATGTTTGGATATCGTGAGCCAAACTCAGTGTTCAGGCATACATACTAGATTTGACTTTTAATGTAAGTGCCTAATGTACTACAGTGACTCATATGTTTTTTTTTTTTAAAGGAATTTAATATTCACCTTCCACTGAAGTCAGTTTATGTAAAGCTGCAGGGGTTCATTTAATCTGGACCTTGAATCCTTATTCCACTCCTGGATTTTGGAATCGCCAGTAGTTATTGAACTGTTGATATAATTGACTGGCCACCTAGAGTCAAATCTACTGGTGATTACAAAATCCATGACCGGAATCTGGATTCAAGGTATGGATTTGAGAACCACTGAGCTAGGGGAAGGTGACAATTTATCTAGATAAAGACTACATACTCAAAAGGGCTGTGTGCTATATCAGACCTCAGACCTTCAAGAAAGCTGAACAACTAACTGTATGAACCATAAGGATGCACAAAAAGTCACTGTTTAAAAATAATGCTAATCGTGTCCCTACTGGTGAATTTTCCATTTCATCATGAAACGGTCTAGAAGTGTCATAGTGTAATACTTATGCCATATCAGCCACAAGCCATTTGCAGTACATTAATTACACTTAAATTTCTAGTCAGTAATCGCACACTGACAAAGACTCTGTTTGGATTTTGTATTAGGATCAAGAATGTTCAGCTGGAAGCAAGTCAGTACCTTCCAAGAAAGGAAAGATAATCAAGTTTTACCACATATAAAGTTTATACACACATATAAACATTATATCATGATAACTAAACTAAAAATTTCTTTGGGTTGAGAAACTGAATCAGGGAATTCAGACAGAAAAAAGGTATACAAGGATTGATTTCATTCTGCAAAAAACAAAATACAAAAAGAGGGAAAAAATGCAGATTTATGAAAAATTCGTACACGTCTTTACACACAGTGCCAATAATTCAATCCCCACCCCTCCCATATCAGGTCTTCAAAATTATCTGTATTTCTTACAGACCAATTCTTTTCTTGCCCAAAGGCATAACTCAACCATCGGGCCTACAGCTCAACTGCACAATCTGCCCATATTGGCCTCTATTAATTCATTATCAATTAATCAAGTTTCTTATAAAAGAACAGTCTCAAGGACCTGCAGAGTAAACTTTGATTTCCTCAGTTTAGCAAAAAGAATGTTTTTTTCTCCACCCCCCCAAACTAAACCTAAAAGAAGACACATTTACCAGTTCCCACTGGTTCAGAGACAGCCAACATAGAACCATGGCAATCGTGGTCCCGGTAAAATAAATAACATAACAGATTCAAAAATGCGGCATTCTACTGAGAGAGATTCCTGTTGTATGAGTGTATTTGGAATAGAAATCAGTAATTCGCTCAGTCTTGCTCAGTTCAAAAGGTGTCCATTCCTCAATTTTTCCAATGATAGACTGAAACAGATCATTTCAGATGATGCTGATGTGCAATAATTAAAAAAAGTGAGTTTGATCCTTATGAGCATTTGCTCAGAACGTTGCCTTTCCTGAAAACAGCAGTAAGCCCAAGTATGAAGTTTTCTTCAGAAACTGCTAACTTTTACAGTGCCTTCAATTGTCCAAAATATAGTTTTGGAGATACAAGGAAAAACTTTGTTTTTTCTTTCACACAATGGATCTGAAACTAGAGAGTAAATCTTAAAATTCACCACCGCCTTAAAGCGCCAATGAGATGACCGTTCCCAAGTGCTTGCACAAGTTTAATATCATTTGCTCTTACACAGACACACGCGCACACACACACACACAAACACACTTGAAACTCATACTTAATAAATAGACAATGGTGTAAGGCAGTGTTGAAACATGCATTCGTCACAAAGAACAGAACTAAACATTCATACGTAGTAACAATATGCACTTTTTTGGAGCATAAACTTGATATTCCCCTTTTTGGCAATCTTGGACTTTTTTCAAGGCTTTTCAGGTGAAGTCCTGGTGGATAGGAAGAAATCTCCAGGCTGATGTATCATGTCTGTCACTGAGGCACGTGGAGAGAAGAAAGGCGCTCCAGGACCTCTAGGTGAAACTGATCCATAGCATTGCCACACAAGTTGATTGATTCAAGATACAAAAATTGAAGAACGTCTGGTCTTCCTGCTCATGGCAGCCAGCTGCACAGGTTCCTCAAGACGTTCCGGAGGTTTCCAGGTAACTCTGCAGCTTTCGAACTGTGGTTTTGTCCAATGAGCAAAGGTCAAAGTCAAAGGTTGTATTCGTAATGTGAAAATGTCCAGTTTCTTCAATAAGGTTTACAATCTAGAAGAGAAACAAATGATAGAATTATTAGCCCACAAAGTGCCAAGAAGGATCCTGTGAGCACCCTCACAGAAGAACCATTGTAGTTCCCTGAAGAAATGTTTTTATAAAATGAGAATAAATCTCATAAAGGGCACTGACAATGTTAAAATTCTTTACCTATTAGAGGGTTCTTTCAAAGTCATTTACACTATGGGCAGGTTCTTATAACTTTAAAAAAAGGTTCTTGACTCCTGCACACCTTTTACAAAGTGGTCATTTTTAAAAGCCATACACTGAAAAATTGTTTTTTGCATCAAGCAAAGACTTAATTTGAAGTGTATCAGTGCTGGTAGGGTTTGGCAATGGTGAATGGTAAAGTCATTAAGACAAAGGGTCATGGTTGTTTCTGAGCATATTATGGGTGTTTTTATATGATTTTCCATTAAAAGGAATTTAGACTGAGCTAGTTGAAAAATCACTAAAATGTTGGCGTATTTAAAAAAAAAAAAAAAAAAACTGGAAAAACTGGAAGAAAAAAAAAAACCCAAAACACAAAATATTGTTTAGCATTGTGTCTGTGAGAACCAGATATTCATTAGTTCCATTTGCTGCAACCCACATTTTCCATATAGTCCTAATTAAAAACAAGTTTAAGGGAAACATCTTTAAATGGGTGGCTGATGTATGGTTTCCCTGTTCTGCCCCTTTTTTTCTTAACAAGTCTCCATTGAGAGCGAAGAGCCCCCTCCACATGGTGCCGTGTATCTGTGTATGTAATGGGAGAGATGCTTTTCTAAACTGGCTCCTTATTGGTTCCAGCTCTCTCTCAAGTATGGAGGGGATCGCAATGGCGATTAAAGGAGAAGGGGGTGTGGGACTCCGCAGTGTCTGCACAGATGAAACTGTGCAGTAATGGGACCCAAACCTGATCTCTTTCACACTACAAAGCCAGACCCCCATATGGAAAGAATTTCTTCTTTCTGCTGAACCAGGGCCAGGAACACAGAGAGAAACTCAGGGGCCTGTTATGACACTGGAGATAGAACTCAGCTGCTCAGAGGCTCCATCTGAGTGGAGGATAGAGGCTCTTTTATTGTTTAAGGTGCCATGGGGGAAAACAAAAGACTACTTTCTACAATTAATGACCACCTAAAATGTGAAAACTGCCTCCTCAATGCTTTGTAGTGGTCATTAGTTTGTTTTCAGGCCTTCCACACCAAACATTCGTGACATGGTACCAACTGTATACAATGACAACGATGAAAGCAATTTCCCAATTTTTGGTTCTTTAGGCAAGACGAGAGTTAATCATTGCCATGTTTAACGGCAGAGGATGTGGAATACTTAGCTAGGCTCAAAGGGATTAGCTTGATTATGCCGTGTATTTGCACTGTCTCAACCTTGTTTGGAAGTCTCCCAAACTTATTCCATGCCTTTTCTTTAAGAAGGCAAAGCAACGTCCTGGAAAAAGAAGTATCATTCTCTGTTCTGTCAAACAAATAGGCCTCAAAGTACATAATCAAAAGAATTATGGCTGAAAAGCGATTACTAAGCCAGCACTGGAGCAAGAGAGTATAGGTAACGTTTCTGGTATGATTGATCACATGCATATTCTCACTGACATGGTAATGTAGTGAGTAACAGCTTTCAACTTTACATGCGTCTCAGGTAAACTGCTCCATGACCTCAGCCCTTCTTTAGAGTTTCATGTAGTTGAGATCCATTTTCAAGTGCCCCCCTCCCATACTGCACTCTAGCTTTACAGGTGAGAGTGCATGTACTCAAGAACCTCTGATACAGAGAGCTCTCCTTTCATCAACTCCAGTAAACTGCTTCAATGTTGCACTCTTCATAGACTTAACCCCTTACATCCATTTTACCTGCTGTAATATGTGCCTCTCTCTCAGTGCCATTAGTCGTCGGTGAAGCTCCACCAGTTCATCCAAGTATGCCTGAAACAACATGTGCCATAAGCTTATGGATAATTTATTTATATATATA
>JBBPDA010000013.1:14014992-14037777 GCA_037974385.1 Arnoldichthys spilopterus | reverse complement strand
GTTTCTGTAAAGCTGCTTTGTGACAACGTCAGTTGTAAAAAGCGCTATACAAATAAACTTGACTTGACTTGACTATACATTTTCAATAGAAAATATGAATGTAAATGCACACACACTGTCTACAAAGCCATGGTGTTTTATCCAATGCAGAATGTGGCATTGCATTGTCCTGCTGAAATAAGCATGGATCTCCTGGTAAGAGATGTCACCTTGACAGCAACAGTAGTCTCTTAAAAATCCTAATATAGACCTTCAAGTCAGTGTGACCTTCATAAACGAGCAACTCATCCATGCCATGGCTGCTGATGCTCCCCTACACCATAACAGATGATGGCTTTTGCACCTTTTGCCTGTAACAATCTGGATGGTTATTTTCATATTGTTAAGTGAGTACTCCCAAGCCCAGGTTTTATTATATTTGTCACAGTAGCACTGTTTTTTAGTAGTGCTGCCTGAGGGCTAGATGATCACGTTCTTTCAACACAGAAAGCATAAACACAATCTCAAAGCGTAAATGGCAAGGTCCAAAATCTCAAACTTTTCACAATATGTATTGTTGATGCTGAAAGACAGAAATTCTCTGCAATCTTGCATTGAGAAAAGTTTTTTTTTTTAAATTGCATTTTGGAAGATCTCAATCTCTCTGAAAATGTGGTTTGTACAGGGCCAATAAACTGGACTCACTTAACACATGTCCAGGTGTATGGACAGACTGCACACTGCTGCATTTAAGCTGGGTTATTACACACCAACTCATGCAAGGTTGCCAGGTCACATCATTCATTTCTACACAAGTGGAAAAATATTCAGTTCATGCAAACAAAAGGACAACATAGCTGGGCTGTGGAAATATATTAACATGAAAGCAGTTCATTTAAACAAAATATTGTGCTGTATTTATGCCCAGTCCTCGTTTCAGCTCAATCCAACTAACCTCATCCTACAAGCAGTTAATATTTAAAGGGGCCGTCTCCTACATAAATTCATGTCCTACATATCACCAAAATCATTCTTATATAACAATTTTCCACCTACTCGTCATACGTTAATTAAAACAGGCTGTTTTTAGTTATGTGGTCTTTAAGACATATACAAAATACCTCTATTCCTCTACTGTGTTATTCAAAAAGGAGCTGGAATGGAAAAATTCCTCAGATCATCATAAATGTGCTGGGATAAACTACTACAGGAGGAAGAGGCGTATGTGTGTTGGGTTCCGGGAGAACATGAAAACAGTAAATTCAAAAGGGGTTTTTTGCAGTGTAATAAGCTTAAATGGACCGCATTATGTAGTGAGGAAATGGACCATTTTGGAACTTTAACAGGGTCTCAGGGTATCAGAATAATCTGTTCGACAAATCAGTCACTTTTATTTATTCCCACCAGGTTAGGTCTTAAAGGATTTGTGTGTGTGAGAGACCATGTTCACAATAAGTGCACCACAACGAAATATGGGACCTCTGCATTTAACGCAAGTGCACACTTGGAGTACGCATCAATAGCGCCCAGGGAGCAGTGTAGCAGGATGATGATACCTTGTGCAAAAATACCTTATTGGTATCTGGCCCAGGACTTGAACCTGCAAACTTCTGATCACAAGAGCAAGGTCTTAACCACTAACCACCACTACCCTAATCAGGATCAAACTTTTAAAAATTAAACACTCTACCTGGAGTACAGCTTTGATTTTTTTTTTATTAATTGTACTTCAAAACTACAAAATACTGTTTGTCTGATTGATTTCACCAGCTTAAAAAAACAAACCCTCAGTAAACAGCATCTTATTCTGTGCTGGGGAAAGAAACTTGTACTTCTTATAAAGAATAGCCAACAAAGCGTCTACAAGAGCTGAATGAAATGGAAGAAAAATTGATAGTGACACTAGTGAGCTTAACAAGTGGGAGTTGGTACTAAATTTTCCTCTGAGCTTTCAGGGTGGTAAAGACGTTTAACTTTTACCACTCACAGTGTCTGAGGGAACTGCCATGCACATCTTTGAAGTTTCTTTACCTTCTTTCTCTCTGCTTTTTTCACCCCTCCTACTTCTCTTTACACCTCTCTGCATTTTACGACCTGTTTGTCTGTCTGGGAGTCTAGCTGACATCAAACGCATGCTCACAGTCCCGTGCTGTAAATCACACAGCCTTTCCTTGACGGAGGGTCCGACAGCCCTCCAAACTAGACACTTGTAAAAAGTGCGGACAGAAAAGCCCCCCCCACCAATAAAACTGATGTCATCACTCATGTGGAAAAGACTGGCAGATCTTTAAGCACCAACATCATCTGGACTGTCTTTGAGCTTTGACCTGGGCTCAGGAGAAGAAAAGCAAAGAAAAGCATAGCGAGGGACAGTTTGTACTGGTACGGCTCTGCCCAGCTGTCACCCAGGCTTGAGTAATGGCCAAGCAGTGGCTGCACTGTAAAACGCTACATTACTTTTTTACAGCTAATGAAAAAGCAGCTTCAATCAAAACAGACATGGCCTGCAAGTCGCATGTGGACCGCCAAAACTCAAACGATGCACTCAAGCAGGAGAGTTCCAAAACACAACTAACCTATTAGGTAACTTTCTTCACTTTCTAGTCTGGCGCTAGCCTGTGCTCGAGTTACTCAGCTGTTAAAATGGTATTATTTAGATAGAAGAGTCAGTGAGAGGCGGCAACAAAATATCCAAGATAGGTCAAGCTGTACAAACAATGCTAATCTAAATTTTGCCCATAATACTATTTAAGGCAGACGGTTTAGATATTCCCTCAACAAAACATAATAGTGGGTTATAAATGTCCATTACCTGCTAGTAAGGGTTTAACACTGCATTATGACACTGGGATAATGATCACTGAGAATGGACATTCGACTAATAAGGATCATCGACTAGTAGAAGGCTGGTTTGCATATATATATTTAAAAAAATAAATAAATAAAAAAAATCTCTAAAGCCAAGCATCCATTCCTCTGTAAGAGTGGAAGCATCAAGACTGACAGAGATGATGAATTTGGAAAAGATTTAAACAGATACCCAAAAGAAAATGCATCACACACACACACACACACAGACCAATAGAAAGGAGAGCAAGAAAAACAGATTGCAAATGACTGAAAACTCAGAATGATCAATGAGCTGACCCACTGACAGCAGCAGTGTAAATATGCCACTGTTACAAAGTCTGTAACTGGAGTTGAAAAGTGTTAAAATATATGGCAAACATGGTCACTAATATCACTTTTAGTTTTAGTCACTTTTCACTTTTAGGTTCTCATTTCACATTTAAAAAGACACACTGGTGCTTGATCAGCTTACACATTTAAGCTACCATTTGTGAATGGTATGGCAAAAATATAACATCCCAATACTTCAAGAATTTTCCATGCATGTCACAGTACCAGTATTCAACAAATACCATTAAAAACTAAGTAAATATTGAGGACATATGGTATCACAATAACAAAATATAATTTTTCACTGACCATTTTAATCCTCTGATTTTGTCGGCCAAACAATATATTGGACAATATATTGGACATTTGTTCAGCCACGGCCCAATGTTTTTTAGTGCTTAAGACAAATTTCACAATCAATATTTAAAGTACAAAACATGGAGGTGGTTCACTTCACACTAACTGACGAGCAGCAAGCTGGAGAGGTGGCAAACAAAAGGCGGCAAAAGCTTCAATAGCCAGAGACATGCAGAACCATCCAGCTGGGCTGGAGCTTTACGACCCTTTGCCTCAGCACTGCTGCTATAAATCTCCAACTGCTCTAAAACTGACGACTAGACTGGTGTAGGTCCTTTGTCCCATTCACTTCCCAGCCACCAAAGAGCTCCTCTATAGGGAAGTCATAAACAGATTTAAAGCTAGGGTTAACACTCGCAACCCCAAAAATCAACCTCCAATTATCATTCATCTGAGGGTCTGACAGAACAGTGCTGTTATGAAACACCAGCGGTGGTCAACATGGCCAACGACTGAGGTGCTAAACACAGTGTAAATTTAAGTGAAGGTTAAGAAAAGTTAATTGCAGGTTTGGGCTAGGTGGTGTAAAAGTAAATTCTCATTATGAATTGGTCTGGGAACACACTAAATATACAGCACAATTCACAGCAGCAGTTTTGGGGAAAGTTATCATAAAGGGGCTCTGCAAGATCAGCACTGTAGCCCTCTTAAATCTGCAACATCAGTTTTTGTTGCAAAACAAAAGAATACTGGAGAAATATGGTGTTATAGGTAATAGGTGTTATGTTGTTAAAAAGATTAAGATTTTCAAAGCAACACTAACTTTAGAAGAATAATCATGAACACTTTTTTAAAATGATGAGGAATTATAATGTTTGTTACCATAGAACAGTTGGGTTTGACCAAATGACTGCAGTAATAGGAAACTAATGAATGTTCCTAGTGAATCCTGCAGAGGTTAACTACAAACGAAAATCATTTTCTTATGATTCATGGAAGAAAAGCTCCTAAAGGCTTGGTAAACATTTTAGTCCTGTTCTGTACATATGTAAGTATGTTTTAGACTCATATCAACGGTCAAAAGTTTTAGAACAGACATTTTTTTTTCAGTTTTTACTGGTAATTTAAGCACTTCGATTAGAGTTATTAAACTTAAATGGGGAACTGGACAAGGTAAATAAATAAGTATATTTTGTGGAAAATAAAGGACCCAATTAACTTTTATTGAAGCATAAGAAACAAATTAAGACCAAAATATTTGAGAATTATTGCAAAGAATTCCTAGAGGCCCCAGCTTTTGCGGCTTTACTTTCTCCCCCTCATGTCCAGTTAATTTCAAACCAGTTGTATGGAGGAGTTAACCTCAGATTTTCCTTTTCTTCTTATGTTTTGGCTCATTAATCTGACCGCAATATACAGTACTACTTCCTGCATTACAGTACTGTGCTAATAATGCATCAGAGGGTGTAGGTACAATGTGTTCCAGCTCTGCCTTTGTTCAGACAAAGGGATTTGTTGAGCCATCAGCAGAAGTTGGAGAATTTGTGGAAACTGTTTGCATTAACCTTCAAGGCTTACTTTACTTCTATTACTGCAGGAACATTATAGGTTTCTCACTGCTTGAGAAACGGCCTGTTATCTATGAAGTCTACATAATATTTAGTTTTTTGGTGACCTAAACTTGTTATTCATGACATTTATTTATTGTAACCACTTACCTTAGTACCATTGAAAGGCTATTCATTGCAATCATGCTGCAAATATTATTATATGTAGTAATGTATTGTGTAAGTAGTTGTGAATTTTGGCTTTAGAATTTGTATTAAAAATTTAAATTGCAATTTTGCCATCTTTAGTTACATCACAGCAAACCAATGGAATATTTTGGAAAACTTTGTATTAATTCTGGATAAAATTAGTTTTTACTTTTTGGAGAAAAAAAAAAAACAAAAAAACCACACATCTTAGCCCTGTAGGGTTCCTTAACACTAGTCCTGTTGGGTTGGTGTCCAGCATTGTTTAAAACAGCAAATGCATTTCTTTTCTGAAGAACGACTAAAGAATCAACATTTTCCTAATGCATCCAACCTGACATGAGGTTAGTGTACATGATCTATATCCAAGCCAAATCCATATAATTTGTATTTGTACTGGGATCAATCAACTCAATTGTGGTCAAAATTTGACATTCTGACCACAGAGGAACTAGGAATAAACACGTCATTTCCTTTTCTGAGACTCATTACCGAACCTTGCAGCTCTTAGGCACAATTGTTGCCGGCATGCAAATGGAGTCAGCCTTGCAGAGGTCAGACATGGGGACATGGAGAGAAACACCTGGCATTTGTCAGATGTCATAAACACAGGCGTTTCTTCCTTCCTTTCACTCGTTTTTAAGCACAAGGATTAAAGAAACTTAGCTATTCATTGCATCCTTTCTGGGTTCTCCTTAGTGCCATAAAGCCATAAATCTCATCTCCCCACTTGCTTTCAAGCTAATAAACCAGACCTCCCTTAGAGAGCTTCTTTCTTAACCAAAGTTAGAGGATACAGCAGTTGCAGTGAACTGCTAGAGCCAGCTGATATCCCTGACTCGATTGCGCATTTTACAGCCTTTGTTTGGGACAGCTCTAGGCTGTGGTTTGAAATGTTGTTAAAAAAGCTGATTTATTGATTAAGACCAGAGAAACTCTTCAGAGACTATACAGTCCATGAAAAATTCATGCTGGTTGAACCAGTCAGATCAGGTTAGTTGCTGAAGTTAGGGGTAAACAAGACAATCACTGATCTGCTGAAAAAATCCTGTGGTCATTTACTTCTCAAAATGGACTTTGAAATATCTGAGGGTCTACCTAACCTACAGACACTAAAAATAGCAGAAATTCTATAGATTACAACCTAGTGCGCCTACAAGAACTTTAAGCCACTTGGGTATTGATTTAGTCATTCATTTGATAGAATCGTCACTGCTCAAACCTCAGTCTTTACCACTATGGTCCTGGAAGGTTGAGATTGCTTGGCTATGGGCTATGCTGATTTTCCACACCCCCGCCAAGAAAAGTGGGGCCTCAGCTCCTGAACTCCCATTGAGTTTATTAGCCCTCTTCTCAGACAAGCCTTGCTTTACTGGAATTCTCCCTTTGCCTGTCGCTAAGATTACACAGTTTAACACAGAACACTCTGCAAACAGGGTTTCCCCAGAGATTACGGAACTGTTGCCCTACATTTTCACCACCAACCATTACTTGATTTAAATACAGGAAAATTATAAGTAACAAATCAAACATTTATGACAAGTACTTAAAAATTGACATGACAACAAGAAATAATATACAACAGAAAACACAGAAGCATAAAGGGTGAACACTTACATCTGATTTGGTAGAAATGTTGTCATCCATGTCCGAGTCATTTGGGTCTACTACATCCTGAAAAGGAGGCAATGTGGATGTCTTTCTTCTCTCGGACAGCTCGCTATCCCGTAACTTAGCATGTCGGACTTCTGATTTGTCCTTTAAAACCTTTTTATCGGAATGCTGGAGCAAGCTGGAAGCTGCCTGCAGTTTCTGTGATGGCTCTGAAAAACTACCTTTCCGTTTTTTGGTTACATGGCCCTCATCCTCCAACGCGGGCCGCCGTTTATTTTGGCCCAAGCTTGAGAAGCTAACATCAGAAGCTCGGTGCTCCTTAGACATGGCCTTGGGCTCTTTGAAACCCATCTTAGGGATGGGTTGCTCATCCCGCAGTGGCTGGTTCTCTTTGGGTTTCTTTGAAGAGTCTTTGGGGACTTTGCCAGAGTCCCTGATGAAGTCTCTAAAGGCACTTTTAGACTCTTTGGAGTCTTTGGAAGGCTTGTCCTTGTGCTCCTTGGACGGCTTGTGGAGCTTGTGGGAGCTGCTACTGATGCTGTTGGTGGAGGTGGTGATGGTAAGAGCATTGCTGCTTTTAGATCCATCCTGCAGAGGGAAAAAAAAACAAAAAAAAAAACTGATGAGATAGAGATATATATATAGATAGATAAATAGATATAGATAGATGTGTGGTTATTAGGTGTGATATTCACATGTTAAGCTTGAAACTGAAATCTACACCCTTGGATTGTGTTATGTCTGAGACAGGTACCCAGAGCACAGAGTTGGGGGAGATTACTGAAAAAAGCAGCATTTCAGTTTATGATGGACTTAAATTATCTTCATTAAGCAACAACACAAGCAGAAAAGCCATAATGCTTGTACCTTGCTGCAATATTAATATACACACCCTGTTTGGATTATCCAAGAAAAGATTTATTCTTTTTTCCTGGGGGAAGGGGGGAGCTGAAATGCTCAAAGTAGCCTGATGGGTAACCAGAATTCTGAGGTATGAAAGCACTTCCTCAATGACCAGGCTGTCCTGTCCCAAGGTCAAGCCTGGTAGATCCTGTCAATATTTCACTGATGTAGCAAAGCCATTAGGCAGTCTAGACAGAGGTGGTGTGACCTGCCCAAACTCCCTCTAAAGCTTTTTATTTTGCCTATCTGCTGTTAACCCTGAGACCCCGGAGCACAAAGGTTTTTTCATGACTAGCCAAAGAAAAAAGTTCAACTTGGGCAAAAAGCTCAGATTGTACATCTCTAAAGGTTTTACAAGGCTGAAGCACACAAAACAGTTATAAACAAAAAAAAACAAAAAAAAAAACCAAAAACATTATCCATTCCCTCTAAACTATATTTATGACTTTACATTTAAAAAGGATGTGCAGCTCAAGACTCGCTTAGATTTACAACATTTTAAAGTCAAGATACAAAAATCTTGAAGCAAGAACTTAACATTAGGGAAGAAAATTTTTAGAAGACACTATTAAAAGACAATGGAGATATCTTTGAACACCTTGAAAAGCACTTGCTGTTATACATTTGTTTTTTTAATCAATCATTCACGTAAAAACATCAAAAAAATCCTGTTAACTGCTCAGACTTCGCTTACCATGTTAGAATATAATAGCATCTAGTGACTCAAGTCTGCTTAAATCTTTACACCACAGCATCACATTCGCAGCAAAAGACAACAGTGGATTGTTTTACTGTTTGCTAAGGAGGCTAGTGTAGCACTGCTGCATGCTGGCCGCTAGTGACCCTTGAACCACCAGTAATCCATCACATGCAAGGGCCTGTTTAGATTGGGAACCATTTCCATGTGCACTAGGAGCCTCTTGTAACCCCTCCATGCATGCAGGCGTACTTGCTCACAGTAAGCGATATGGCACTGGAGACTAAAAATAAAACCTAATCGAAGAAACATGGAGGCTTACAGTCACGCACGATTTACTAGTGTAATGGCTAATGTGGTTTAATTGTTGCAGAAAAAAGGTTTAACGTCTGAGGCTCTCTGTGCAATGTTATTGAAAAGAGTAATAACTTTATAACCCCCAGTGCAGTGAAGTTTTTCAAAAAAAAAAAAAAACAACAAAAAAAAAAAAAAGACAGGTGAAAATTTAAATTGTCTTATGTCTCGATAAGTATTTCACAGTTCATTCAAAACCCCTCCTGTAACGGGACACCCCATTGCTCAGTTTATGTCATCGGAATGCAAGCACGTGCTTTCTCAGCAGCCAAGAAATACTCAACTTAAGCCAAAGTTTAATGTCTCTCAAATCCACAGAGTTAAATACCCCAAACATCTTTGAACTTGCCAAATATGCAGGATTAAGAAGAACTCTTTGAAGAGCTGGGAATTGGTTCCGCAGTGGCTGTGGGGGTGGGCGAGTCACGCCTGGATGGTTTAGGCTGCAGACCCTGCGGTTCTAAACCTGAAAATCTATACTGACCTTTGACCCTTGGAAGGACTTCTTTTTGCTGTCAGTGAAGGTCAGGGTCAGCGAGCTGCTGGGCAAAGTGGGCAGCTTCAGATGCTGACCAAACAGAGATGTAGCACCCTCCTGCATGACCATCACCTGATGATGTAATGAAGAGAAAAACATAATTGCAAAAATACATTGCTCTGCAAAATAACAGAGCTAAATAACCAAAGAGCGTTTCAAACAAAGTATCTTACATTTTCCAAACTGGCTGATTTTTGATGTTAGTAAATGTAAACATTTAACATGACTAAAGGTTATATCAAATGAAAATACTAGTCCTTACTTTAGAGTCCTCTGAACTCCTTTTGTGAGGATCACGTTGCTGTAAAAGAGAAAACGCAAAAGATCAGAGCATGAAAAAGAGGAAATCTCTGTTGGCAAAAGACAATGTGCTTATTTACATGATTTAATGACAAAATGCATTCTGACGGCCAGAACAATTTGGCAAATTGGAGAAGCCCTCTCAGTGTCTGCCAAGTTAAATTGATATTGCACTACCAATGGTTCTTCTTTAATTAAAAAGATCTCCAGTACAACCGCCCCGCTGCCAATCATCAGTGTCGATTCGTGCCACGCCCCATTTGTAAACCAGCCAGTATCGAGGGAGATGAGGTCATACCAACAGCCATAAAACAGTCCAATTCCTGGAACAAACCTTAAAAGCGGGCAAGCTTAAACTACAGCACTGACCTTGCCAGACTGATCATTTCCTTAGATGCAAACCTCTTAAGGAATGAGTCATGCTGGATTCGCTTGAACGCTACTTCATGAGCTGAAAGTTTGAAGTGGAACCAAGACAAACAAAACAAAAATGGCAGCCTTTTAGTTCATAAAAAGCCAATGTGGAGACCTTTGGCACAGACCCAAAGACAGTCTGGGTTTTCCTGTAGTGATAGACGCATGTTAAAACTAGCCACCTTAATTCAGCACACTTCCTCATCTTGGCTGACGAGAAGAAGAATTCCATTAGGAGCTGCTGGCTGACAATGGCTTCACTCTAGAGCTGTGCAGAAGCAAGCAGCCTTGCACTTCCATCAGTGTGTGCACACCCACACGTGTGTATTCAAAGCACACTGACTGAGCAAATGGGCTGTATCACCCGCATAAACACTTAGTTGACATTGAAGTAGGGTAAGATAAGGCCTGTGCCCTCATCCTGAACTCTGATTAATGAGCTTTTTGTTTTGAATGCTGATGTCTGTAGCGGGACATTAAAACCACTAACCACAGTATTAGCAGTAAGGGTGAGCAATATGGTTACAATAAGCATGATTCTTGACCTTTTCAAGATAGACATTGAATATGTTTACACGTCCAAAATTTTACGATAAACACAGAAAATCAACATTGGCGATAATTTATTTTGACTGATTTTGAGAAAAAAAAATAGATAATGCCATTATGGGCTGGAATCCAACCTGCTAATTCTCACTACACAGTGTGTTTCCATAATGTTCAAAATGTTATAATGTTTGAAATTTTCAGTTATAATTATATGTTCATAATATTTATATTTAGTAAATTATAGTTATACTAATACCTATATATAGATATCATATTTAGAATGAGTGTTTTAGTCATAAAGAAAATACCATAATGATCAATGCACATCATACAAGTGCTGTAGAACCTTTGTCCTTCTGGGCTCATTCAGCAACCCTCAGCATTGAAGCGCCTGTTAAGTTACACCCTTTGCCCAGGAAAGCATGCTGCTCTCTCTGGCCCTCACCCCTGTGTACAGTACCCCTCCAGCCTTTAGCAGCTTCCTGCGAAACTCCTCCGTTGGGTTGTTGAAGGTAAGTTTCTCACAGCGCAGGTGATTGACAGGTGGATGACCCTCCAAATGCAGAAACAGATCGTAGTCAAAGCGCACTTTTTTCGGTTCCTCCTGGTGAAAAGGAAAGGTGGGACTTAAATGTAACACATTCATGCGTCATTAGAGGAAACATTAAAAAGCTTTAAAAAGGTCAAAGGAGGAGAAAGGAACAGCCAATAAAAATTACCTTATTTTTGAAGTAAACTTCAATAGGCAGGATAAAGCCAGCGTATCCAGACTCCTCCACTTTATATGGTGGATCCTTGCACACTGTTGGGAGTAAAAAAGACAGATGAAATAGAAAGAAAACAAAAACAAGAAAGCAAAAAGCAAGCAGGCAGTTTTCAACCTATGACCTGCACTTTTGTACACTCCGAAACCCACAAAACCCTGTCGTGCTGAATAACTGAATAGATTGCACATATTTATGCTTGCACATTTGCAATTAGGCAATCAGCATGCTCATTACTTAGCAACATTACAGGAGTCTAGCGTCTGTCAAATTAGGCATGAACAAAGCATTAGCCTCCTGATAGCATGAGATGACATTGAGTCTCTGTGTGACTTGAGGAGAAAATATCCCCAGATACTGAGCAAGAGGCAAATGAGAAAGAACACACATCTGGAACACAAAACAGCAGCACTCCACTGCATCAAACACACACACACATACACTTTCAGGATTCTTTCCTGCAGACAGTAGATTTCAGTGCCAAAGACATAAAATAATAATTAGAAACAAATGGCTGGTTTTGCAAAACAACAGTCAACTTCAGCTAAAGTCAAACTTGAACTAGGAAAGCATGGAAAATATTTTTAGCACTGCAGTGTACATGTCAAATAATTAATCTAATAATACTTATGTAAATAAAATAAGTAAACTGACAAAAAACCTGAAAATGGCTCATCCGTTGAGTTAAAAAGAGTGTATCTGCTATGATAAAACAAAAATAATTATTTGCCTCCAACCCATCACCAATTTTCACTTTTGACCAAAAAAAAAGCCCACTATTTTTCCATTTAATTTGCAATCTCACATGCATGCACACAGACAGACACATGGAAAAAAAAAAAAAAAAAAAAAACGCTACCAAAATGTAATTCTGCAAATTCTACATCACACTTCATTCTACTCTTTAGTGACAATCCTGCTTTTATCATCCACATATGTACATGTGCACACATGCACGTAGTCGCACCAGAACAGCAGGCCTAGTCTCAATTATGCATTTGGGATGAAATACTCAGGGGACACTTGTTTGTCTTGCTCTTCTTCTGTCCCACTGGGCCTTACAACAGCACCAGCAATTAGTCACCATCCACTGTGTGCACACACACAGAGTCAAGGACACCTGGAGATAAATTACTATCAAAGAGAAATCTCTCACTGTCTTTGTCCTCAAAGTCTAAGTCTTCTAGTAAAATACAGCAGAGATTTAGTGATTTACTATCAAGTGTAAAGACCACCTACAGTTTCCTCAATGCTCTCCAATGACACAGGTAAACCCTACATGGAAAATATAAAAATGGGCAAGTACAGACCATGCAAAGCTTTTCCACCACTTCTGCAGACATTAATTCAGTACCCTTAAGACTTGATTCCACTTCAAGTAGTTTAAGACCAAATCTGTAATGACAAGATACCAACTCTACAAAAGCTATTCGAAGTGTCTCTTTGTAAACCAGCTCAACAGCAGGTATTTACCTGCCAGGCATGTTTCTTGCAAAAAGAAGTGTGTAACCTAAAGTCCTCGACCACAAGTTTGTAAGCATTTTACACTTTGTCTACTACAAATTACGCTACCTTAACATTTTATTTCAGATAAATAAGCCTTTTTAAAAACTAATTTAATAATAAGCATTAACAAAGTAACGGTGGCATATGACTGCAGCATTACAAGCTTCAAAATGTATCAGAAACTCATGTGCTGCATATGGCAAAACCAACTGGCTTTTGTGATCAGGAACATGAACCATGCTAATATTGCCAAAAAAACAAGAAAAACAAACAAAAAGGCATAACAGTGTAAATAAGTAGTTAACCCCTTAGGCCATCTCCTCTCAGTGCTCCTCTCAAAGGGAATGGACTTGCTGTTCCACAGCGACTTGCGGTCTCAGGTTACATGGCAACCATGGTGTGCTCTGTCTCTTTCGGTCTTGGTCTCTGTCTCTCTCCCTCTACATCCTGAGCGACAGGTCTGCTGGCTAGACGGCACATGACCCTGAACCTGAGGTCATGGCAGCCAAACTCATTACTTCTGCATAAACTTGGAGGTTTGCAATTAATAACTGCATAAAGTAGGTTAGTATCAACTATAAACTAAAAGGGACATTTTTCTGTATTAATGCTACAACCAGTTTCTTTTATTAAATTTCACAATAAAATTCATAATGCATATACAAATGTTACAAATCAAACACGGACAAAGAGCTAAGTGGACATTGTTTCAGGAGTTATATCAGACCTGACTGTATGTGGAAAGCCAAAACGGTGGCAAAGTAATGAACATGTGAGAGATTTGGGCTAAAATCAGTCGTAATTACAAGAAAATCAAGTAGCCACACTGGGAAGCCATGGGCTCATATTATAGCTGTGGAGCTCCTGTTCAAGTTAAAAAGGTCACTTTACATTTGGAATGGGGTGCATGGACGAGCAAAGTGCACAATACACTCATTGACCTGTAACAGGAACTTTGCCAACAACCCCACACACAACGCGAGAGCGAGCAAGCTTTTTTTTTTTTTTTTTTTTGGAAAGAGCCAAAGAGAGTCCCCCTCCTCTCTTTCCCTCTCTCTCACACACACACGATGCCAATCACAGAACAATGCCAGTCAGAATGCATTTGCCCTCTCTCCAAGACTGGGTCGTAATGAGGCAAGGCCGGAAGATACTGAGCCAAACAGCAGAACAGAGGAGAAAGAAAAAGACAAGTGAAATACAAAAAAAATTTAAGAGGGTAGAAGAAAGAGAGAGAGAAGAGGGAAAAAAAAAAACTGTTCCACTTGACATTTTGATCTCTGCATGGCTGAACTGTAAAATGTACACTAGTAACTTCGATCACCATTTCAGCCCTCTTCAAACAACAGGTCATGTATATGAGGGGGAAAAGAAATTTGATTCAGATTCCATTTCCTTTTAAATGTCCAGACGTAGTAACAATGGTCTGTGGGAAGCAAATGCAACTCTCCCTGTAGACTCAGATTACCATCTGATAGCTGAAGCAATGACTCCACAGTAAGATGTATGCCAGTAGCACATGCCGTGTTTTTAATATATATATAAAAAACAATTCCCCTCGGTACACTGAACCTCCTGCGTTCGGGTCAACCAGGGCTTAACCCTATTACCCTATTACATACATTCCATAAACTCTGCTTTACAGTGAGAACCAAGGCAATTATTTTTGTCAAGCTACAAACAGACTTTGAACTAGGAGTGGGAAATATAGGAAAAGAGTAACTTGACACTCAATGACATTTTCAAGATACACATCATGACATGTAGTTCATCTGAGGTAAGAATAGTTTGAACAAACAGCTGCTGTAGCAGAACAGTAGTACAACATTAAAAAATGGTTTGAAAAAGTGTGTATGGTTTTTCTCTTTAGCAGTCCACATGCTGTACACAACACCTATTTAAACAAGGCCAATTTGGCGCTCTTAAACAGCCAGCAACGGGATTCAAATTTGCCATTAAATTTTAAAAGTATATATTTATTTTTTAAAATAAGTAAATTGGGTCAAGAGGATGTGTGCGTGCGTCACTAAATCAACAAATTATCCCAGCCCTACTTGGAACAGAGCAAAAGACAGCCAAAGCACTCAGGACCTCTGCATACCCTCATTATTAAACGGTTCATAGTTCAGTCCAACCCTGTGCCACTAAAGTAATTAAAATATGCTGCAACTTTGACAAAAACCCAAATCAGTGATGTGAGACAGGATCGGTAAGGGAATGGGATCAGCAAATGTGAAAAGTTAGTTGGGTTTAAACTCTTCATGAGGCCGAACAGTAATAGGCAATGTGCTGATTAAGTGCCAACAGAAACGAGGACTCTAGCCCTTACTAATCACCTGCTAAAGTCACTGGGTCACCATGCTCCACGGACTGCTGCTCCTGTGGCGAAGTTCCCTGTGCTCTTCAAGTTAGCAGTAATCAGGCTAGTGATGGGGCTGAGATACAAGGCATACAGATTTTAGTCACACAGATGGCCAACTCTGGGATCTCACTATAGCACTTTGCTGGAAGAGACTCTTGAAAGCCTGTATGACTGAGGTGGTCAGTCATTAATTAGAAAGGAGGTGCCAGAGCATGGCTAGCACATGCAGGAGCCTCAGCTTCACCCTCATCAAATCTTCCCATTCAATTTCTGTTGAGCAGGACTGGCCTGAAATAACAAACCATTTGTGAAATGAAATAGGTTTGTCCATAATTGGTCCCAGGCTTGAGCACCATAACGATGAACCAGCAGTTATGGTAAACATTGCTTTCTTGCAATGGCATAAGCGGCATATTATATGCTCCACAGGAGGACACCTATTCGAATACTGGCACTTTAGAATATTTAACAGAATTTTTCTGTCCAACAGTTTAGCAAATGAAGATTTTGGCTGCTAGGAAAATGTTCAGAAGTGGGGGGCTCTAGAATAATTAAAAAAAAAAAAAAAAACAAACAAAAAAAAAACTACTTTTTAGCATTATATATAAAGCTCAATTAAAAGTTTGCATAAGGGATGTTACAATTCTAACAAACTAGGGCAAATGCATCCTGCTAAGAAGCAGTTTCAATAAAAGTCTGTAACTACTATTATATATTTAAAATAGCAAATAAATCATAAAATGTAGAAAACTTAGTATGTAGTGGTAGTAGTAATAATGCTGTTAGTTATTTATTTTGCACAATAACATTTTGTTTTTTAATAACGTCTACGAATAAAATACTATAATGCTTTAAAATACTAAACCAGGGCATGCTGACTAATCTGACAACCCTATACAGGCTGTAGGTTCTGCTTGAAGCTGGGATCTTTTTGTAGGACAGTGGATTACATTGTTAACAGGAGACCATCCTCTTAAAAACTTTGAAATCTTTTTGGTTGATTCTTTTTGCTCAGTTACCTGGGGAAGCAATTAAGCTTTTTAAGCTTCTCAAAACTTTATACAGCAGCTTTTAAGCATGGTGCAGTCCTACACCTATGGTTAGTTACCCATCTAGTGTTCTCTTGTTAATACTAGGTATTGAATTCCACTAAGAACATGCTTACCAGCAATCTGGAAGAGTAGGAAACTTAAAACTGATAGTGACCCCTGGAATTAGGAGAATCTCCAAGGAGCCGGTTGTGAGGTGGGTAAACAAACTTGTAGCAAACCAAAGTCCATGATTTAAAAGTGGCATGCATGTTAGTTATTTAAATGGATTTTCCATTTTAAAAATGTAATTAAAATGTATTGAATATCACTAACCACTTTTGTCTACTGATTGTTTTGATCTACCTCTCAAAATAATAAAAAAAATAAAATAAAAAAAACAAACAAAAAAAACAGGTTCAGCTGAGAAACACTCAACCATTTAGCAAGTGGGTCACTTTGGCTGGGCCATTTATTCTGCTTCTTCAAACACACTTCTTTCCATGCCCATCATTCTTATTCAGATAGTCACACCAGAGTGATCAGGCTCAACTACAAAGAGTGTCATACATCAACAACTGCCCTTTAACAAATGCTACAAGGCATCTACACACACAGCAGTGAGAAATAGTCTTTCAGGGGTAATGTAGCTCCAAAGAGGCAGCTAATCAAAGGCCTGGCGAAGTGGCTTCCTGTCACTTACAACGGTTTGTTTGGATAGGAATTTGCACTAGTTTGTCACTGAGGGAGGTTTTTACGTACACTGCTGAGGTTAAAAAGGAAGAGACTGAGAGGATGAAGAATTAAGAAGGTAACACCTTACAACCCAGCATATGGAAGCAACAAGTCTGCACACAGAGGTGTAAACCGACACCTTCTACATGGGACCCATGGCAGCTGAGGAGCTCACCCCATCAGGGACATGGCTTCCTTCAGGTGGGAGGCATATTATGGTCCCCAATCTTGGTCCTGGACTATTCTTGTCCATCAATTGCCTGTGTTGTAACACACCAACAACAACTAAAAAAGGGTTTTAAATTGACCTAATTAGTTGGATCAGGTGTGAAGAGACCTGCAAAACCACAGATTTAAAAAAAAAAAAAAAAAAAAAAAAACAACCACCCCCCCCCCACAGGGGTCCTCAATAGTCCCCATTGGACTGTAGGATAAAACATTTAACACAGTTGCATTTTGTCCTTCCAGATCACATGAGCGTGCAAAGAACCCATTCCAAATTCAAAACTATAACGAAGAAAAAGTACAGAAGTCACAGAGGATCGGTGTTTGCTTATTTATATATGGTATTGTAAACTACTTTTATAACAAAAACAACAAAAAAAAAACTAGGAGGAGGGATCACAAAAGTGGCATGAATGAAAGTCACAGTGAGTCCAACAGAACGATTCTGCATAACAGTACATTTACCTAAGTGTGCCCAGGAAACCATCTCTTTATCTAGTCAAATAAAGAGAAATCCTGCAGGAACAAACACTCTGTGCTCAGAACACTTCAGCCTTAAAAGAGGATTAGATGCTCCAGATGACGAGGACTAGAAACCACTGCTTTAAGCATATTATCTTTTGGGTAATTAAGCACCCTCTGTTGCTCCCAGGAAACATACAAACTAGCAGTATTGCTGATGCAACTCAGCACCCCAACGCCAGCATATCAGTACGCACTTTACTGACGCCATCAGTCCGAACCAGCGTCATTACATTTGTTGCTAAGCACCTCGACCCCATGGTGGAACTCTTCAAATTGCCACTTCCCAGCTGTGCTTTCTCAAACACTGAAGAAGGGCCAGAAAAGTGCTACTCACTTCATGGCATGTCTTCAAATCTATATTGGTCATGCCAAGGAACTGTGGGTCAGGGAAAACGTCCAGGTTTAGGGGTGAGGTCTGAAGTCTGCGGATGGCAGCATAAAGGGGCCTTACCTCTGTGTGGCTCTACAAACAGGGTAAGCTGTCTAGTTTCAATGAGCTGTATCCTGCTCAGTGGAGATACTTTCGGTGCTGTCGAAAGGGGCTTCGTTTGTAATTACAGCTGCTGTGGCCCCTCACTCAGACTTGGGAACCTTATCACTGTTCCATTTGTCCTCCTGAGTGGGGCTGTGGAACTAGGCAGTGCGCCATGGCAACTTGTCTGGAGTGGGTAATGAGAAAACAAGCAAGTGGCAAGTCAGCCCACCCATGCCAATCAGGACCACCAAGTTTGGCAGTGAAAGACTACATTTGTCTGGAAAAGATAAGCAAAAAAAGTATAATCGGACAAATAACATTTAATAAAAATATTTTTGTTTCTAAAAAAATAAATAAAAAATAAATATACAGAACAACTACCCATTATCCATCTGCTTGCAAACAATAAAATTTAAATAGCTATGATACAAAAAACTGAACTAGCAAGGATTTTATACTTTCCAAGTAAAAATATGATTATTCAACTAAACTCTTTACTATAAACAATTTATGTAAAACATGAGAAAGGAATAACAAAGACCAACCATACACGTCACTAATTTCAAATTTAGTTATGATCCACTTCATCTCTTCCATAAATTCCTAATGAAATGTATCACATTAGCCAATTTAACACAAGTATCCAGTATTCAAACGATTTATTTATCTTTCCAACGTGAAGCTGGCTGCAGTTAATGCTCCATGAAGCCAAAGAAACTTAAGTGAAACTAAATCCATATGGACACATGTGGAAAACCACACATACAGAACTCTGCTGATCTCTGATCTTGGTAGTTCTTAACACACAGCAAAATACCCCCATTGTCCCTCAGCTCAAGGGGTAGATGAGAATTTAAAACTACAGATCAGATTGAGGCTGTGCTCATTTGAAAGGTGGCTCAAAATCTGACTCTTACTCCTTTAAATGGCAGAGGTCTACAGGCATTTCAACCATAGAATACAGCCCAAGTACAACAGACTATGGTTTATTTGGTTGATATGGTACTAATAAGGTACACTACATATACTTAGGTTTATTTAGTTATTAAATCACAAATTAATAAGTTGATTAGTCATAAACAATTGCTAATGTATTCCAAGTAATAAATCGTAAGGGCTCCACTTTTTTCCTACATTTTTTCCTCTCTCTCCAATTTGCAGAAGCCAATGCTAGCAGTGTGAGAGGAATAACAGCAACTCTGCCCTGGACGATATCTCCTAAGGCACTCTCATTCCTCTTCTGCTTTGCAACTCAAAGCAGACCTTGAAATCAAGGTCCAAAGCCCAGTAATTGACCATTAGAGGCTGGGCTGTAGCACGGCATACATGCACCCATTCCAGACACCCTATGGGCATCGACTGGGAAAGATTTACAAGAACCAAAGTAGCACGCTCACATCCTTTAATTGGCACCATACCAAGGTGATCAGTCCCTGGATAAGATTTCATGATGCCTCATTAAAATGCCATTAATGGCAGCCATTGCAAGTGCTTTGACTCTGACAGTTCCTATGATTTAATTTCCTGTGTAGTATTGTTTTCAGCCTATTGAACAAAGCTCTTTGGCTTGTGGGGGCTTAGTTTTAGAAAGCTAGACTGTATTTTAGCCAGCCTGTGGTGCTGTCAATCGACCAGTCATCAGTCTTGGAGTGGTTTTTAACTGCTGTTTGCTCTCAAGGTCACCTTCAGTGCACAGTGGTTTATAGCTCAAAAGGCATTACAGTGGTGGAAGATTTACAGTTAAAAATTAAAGATGGATTTAATCAGCCACGGAATATACAATGACTGGAAACGGTTTTAATTTCCCCAAAAAATTGGAACATTTTGCAATAAAGACATCTGATTTGTTAACGCCCTTGAATCATCTTTTTAACTGAATGAAGCCAAAACGTTGATCCATCTAAACAAAGGACATGTTGTTGCTATCTCACAGTTCATCTGAGCTGATCAATGTCACAGAGAACTCCGCTGTGTTTCTGCATAGAATGGATGTTTGGCTTTCTCTTTGCTGTTGCATTTCTTGATGCATCAAGAGCCTGTGTTCAGTGACGGTGTTTCTCTGAAAACTCCCTACACTCAGATGACTATCCTTAATCACAGTTTCTCATGCAATGTCTAAGATCTCAAAGGTCATGCTCATTCAACAGTTGTTTCAAGCCATGCCCTTCATAGGCCCAAAATCTTCACAATATTGTGCTTAGAACTGAATGGCAAATCATTCAAGAAACTTAGAGCATAAGGGGTAAGCCCAGACTCCCCTTTGCTTGTAAAGACTGACCCTTTGGTGGATGCTTCTTCCATACCCTATTGTGATCCCACTCATCCATTAACAGTATACCTGTTTATTGTGGATTATTTAAAATGACAAATTAAATAAACATTTCACTCTTATTTTGCCCCAGCCCAGATCTTATTATTGCACGCAGGGTTGGGAATTGAGAAACCATTCCAATTAAGAACCGGTTCCAAATCAAGTAAAATCCAAATTGAGTAATTGCACTTCAAAAGCCTACAAAAGGTATTAATTGCTTTTGTTGATGCAAGCATGCTTTTCCTGACTGTTGGACATAGCAAAAATCTTTAATTATGTAGAGTTTCAATGAATTTGAGAAGAAATGAACTGATTTATATTAACTGTAAAACACAAAAACTATGTATATCCATTATATCAAAATAACCAGGTTTACAAATTTCTCATTTGTTCTCAATGTTCAAACCTTTTAATAAAATGGAGCACTATTATATATTCAGCATTTTCAAATGTAATTAGGCTGACATTATATGTTGTGTTCAGACAGGAGAGAACCATTTTACTGATGCTAAAAATCTGGTGTCGACCTATAGATGCAAACTATAAACTTTATGAACCTTTTTTTTTTTTTATTTGCTCAGGCTAACAAGAAATAGAAAAATGTTAAATCAAGCTCTGAGGGTGGTGAGCAGATCTTTAAGGATTCCTACAGCCATGAAGAAGTTCCTTTCCAAATCTCTTACCCACTAAAACCCTGCTTACAGATGCAACACAATCTCCCCTTATCGATTTGGCCATCTCCCTCAGGTTCAAGGGCCATCTTATTAAAAACGGCCTCTGAACGAGCCATATAAAGCAAAACCGTAGTGAGCCAATCATTTCAAGGAATGTAAGCAACACATTGTCTGGCGCAAGTCACAAAAAAAGTTAACCTTTTCCTTGTTCATATTTTTGAATATTTTTGAATAAAAGTACCCAGCACAGATTCTGCAGGAAGTGAGTTCAAGAATTCCTGGCACTAGCCCATATATAAATCTTAAAAAGGGTAAAACAAGAGAGTCTTTGAGAAGCGTACATGTACAAAACAGTCTGCAAGGGAGAGTTGCCATTTATTTGTCAAAAAAAATCAATTCTTAGCATTTCTTTTACAATCCAAGACTGACATTTCACACTGAGCTTAGGGTGTGTGGAATTTATGACAATTTAAACAGCTTCTTGCTGCCAACCAAGCAGACAATGGCCACGGCAGGATTCCCCCACCGCCAGAGCAGAGGCTCAGATTTCACTTTACACACACTCGCCAAAACCACATCTACAAATGAAACCCCTATCGCTCCCTGAAATGCAAAATAATAAAATTAAAATAATTCATTTTGACTTCTTTATACACGCTGTATGGCCATCGCTGTTGGAGACACATGAAGAATATGCATATGTAATGGTGAAATCCCACAAAAGCCCAGTTGAATTGACCCAATGTAAAAACGGATCCAAGAAAGTCAAATCTAATCTGGAAGGTTGTTTAGTGGTAGAGCAAGGGGTGTACTTCCACCCCATCCCCCAACCAGAAACCCCAAACTACTCAAGGTTTCATACACACTCACAGTGAATCAGGACTTTATTAATCAAAAAGGACTCCAAGGAAAGCAGTATCTTCAAGTTTATGAAAACAATCTTACACACATTGCATTGTGGTGAAATCTAGGAATTTCTTATTGCACTCTTTGCAATAATGGCAAAAGATAAAAGACTGTGCTTTCTTTAGTTCTGCAGTATTAAAAAAAATATTGTTGTAATTTTAGAGCAGCAATTTCTCTGTATAATTGTCTATAAAGATAGAATGGAAAAAAAGGTCATTTTTTTGTAAACAATGTAAAAAAAATCCTTCATGCTTTCAAGCCTATAGAGATTAATACAATCAGATCAATAAAAAACATGCATCAGACTACACTGGTTTTTAAACATGCAATCTCTTACTATAGCAAACTAAATCTAATCATGCTTTCAAGTTCATCAACACTGAATTCCAAAAAATGTGCTTGGTTAAATTGCATTGCAGTGATATAAGTGATAATTTTACATTTCAACAACAATTGTTTATGAGGTAAGTGATAGTTAAGCAAACATCAGAGATGGAGAAAAAAAGAGTCACATCAAGTTTATGAAGTTTTTCTTTTTCTAAATGATGCTACTGTGATGGAAGGGAAAAAAGAAGTGGTTTTCAGATGTAGCAGACAAAAAGGGCAGACAAGTGGCATAAGGCACACAAAACAGGGAGGAAGAATAAAAAGACTTTGCCAACAGACAGCTTTTATAAACCATGCTTCAATAAACC
>JBBPDA010000013.1:13997702-14013453 GCA_037974385.1 Arnoldichthys spilopterus | reverse complement strand
AAATAAATGACCGTATACTGTGAAATCTTCCAAAATAACATATCCCCACATTTACAACCCTAAAGAAATTTTATATTTCAGCAGAATGCTAATCCAGGTAGATTTATTCTAAATTCCTATGTTTTGTTAAAGTATATCAGAATCAGCATCAACAGATATGCATGTTAAACATATCTGATATTGGCATCAGCCCACAATTCCCAGGGTACCCCAAAGATTGTTCTGAAATAAAAATTCATGCCCTAACAGCATAATACCATATATATGCTTCACGCTTAAAAGCAACAAAGAGTGAATCAAAACTGGTTCCTTACACAGCACAGGCATAATGTAAAATATGAACAGGTCAGCAACATCAGCTATTGGCAAACACCGTTTCAGACAGGAGACAGACCAATCATGCTACACAACCAGAGACCTAATTATTTCAGGTGTGTGTGTGTGCACGAGAGACAGCTCTGTGCAAGTGCAGGAATACTGAAGGTATCATTAACCATTACTGGTGATCACACGTCACCAAAATAACTGAAAAACAAAACGTCTCTTAAAACATTTTTTAAAACGTGAAACGGTATGAAATTTACATTAAATCATTTACTCACTATTTTAATACCAATAAATTATAGGTGGGGGAAAAAAGGAGGATTCTCTTTTAAAAACACCTGTTTAATACTTGATAGTCTCCTGCCATTCACACAGTACAGTAACACGAGCCCATCTATTATCAGAACACGTCTGAAGGCTGTTTTGCCAGACATGAATTACATCTACTCACAGTACAAAAGATTCTTCCATGAAGAGTCGCAGTCTCATCTAACCATGAAATTTAACCTGAGCATAGCGTTGATCTTTGTCAAGAAAAAGGAGTGGACAGATTAGCTTTAACATTACATTGTGTCAAACATATACATTCTATTCATACAAAGCAGCTTCTCATACAGTAAACCAAAACACAAATGTTACACAACCAAACGGCAAAACTTTAACACAATTACACAATATGTAGCAAGATATTTCGATTTACAAAAGGATCATAAGCTGGAATTAATCAAATGCAGCAGACATAAAAATACGTTTGCTACTAAACTAATGAAGGATGCGGATTTAAACAATTAGTAAAACACTGAAAAAATTAAATAGGTCACAATAGGCTGATAAAGTACCTATTTTATTCTACAGTGGTCACAATTATCTGATTAAAACTTATTATTCGGTTAAACTGTATGTTCTCAATAGACTGTTTTACTGATTCTTTTGTGTCTCTGCAGGTCATTAAGGCAGCTTCTGCAGCTGAAACATTCTTTACAAGAAGACGAGCTATAAATACGAATCAAATAACATGGAAAAAAAACAAACTTTATTTACGAGACTGTTCAGACTAGCAAGAGTTTGTGAATGTGTGTATGTTTATTGTGACA
This sequence comes from Arnoldichthys spilopterus, assembly GCA_037974385.1. Taxonomy (NCBI): domain Eukaryota; kingdom Metazoa; phylum Chordata; class Actinopteri; order Characiformes; family Lepidarchidae; genus Arnoldichthys; species Arnoldichthys spilopterus. The sequence continues at coordinate 14,012,035 of JBBPDA010000013.1, read as the reverse complement.
GATTTCATGAAGTAATGATTACTCAACTGCCAAATTATTCACTTTTACTTGAGTACCAACCACCACATGCGAACACCTGGGTGTTAACAGGCGGTCTATAATTGGTCCAAGTTTGTCTTTATGATGCCTGCAGCTGTTCAGTGCTTAGAAGTGCTGATGATACCTGGGATATACTCAAAATAAATGTACTGTGACGAAAACCAACCTAAACAATTATCACATTCCCTAACTAAGTCTGAACTGAACTTTAATCAAAGCATTTTGATAGTAATTTAAATTTATCCATTTCTTACAAAAACAAAAAAAAGGTCATTATATGCCAGGGCACCAATTCTCAAGCTCTGCATTATTAGAGTAAACCAAAAATAAACAGACCAATATCTGGATAATGTAGGATACAATTAAAACTTTTCATTGTGAAAATTGCAATGTTTGATATTGTGATTTTGATATAAGAATTATAAAATTTTCAATCCAAGGCTTAATGCTTGTTTTTCCCCAAAAGTTCCATTTTAAAAGGGTCCAATTTTAAATATATTTCATATTATTTAACTACATGTCAAGTTAAACTTAAGGTTTATGAACTGGCAGTCCAATGCAATCCATTTGAAAAATACAGGCCTGGCGTTTAATTTATAGAAAATATCTGAATTAAATCGCCACAGCAATATTGGTCAGAAAAATTTATTAATTTTCCCTGTACAGCTCTAGTATTCAGAATGACAGATACCAGTTATTCTTCACTTCAATGAGCTTCTCTGCTCCTTTACTGTAGGTTTTAAACTGCCTACTAAGAATCGACTGAGCCAGGAGACGTACAGGTCATACTTTGCCTAAGGAGAGAGTTTGCATTTAGAACCACATAAGGGTCTTACCTTATCTGGCATGTAGGTACAAAACCACAGTCATGTGATCAGCTAAAGCAACAGGGGGATGGGCGGCAAAGTTAAAAGGCTCAGTGCAACGACAGCAGAGCCTCAGCCAGAGAAGCCCACAGGCAAACATGGTGACCTGATCATTAGGCGCCCGCAAAAGGGGGATATGGAGGGGGATGCTGGTAGTTTTGACTGACTTGTATTGGTATTAAAATGTGAGGATGAGGAAAAATGATTATTTTATGTAGGTCCGATTGCTTTAAAAATGCCTTATTCAACGTTGATCCTTTCTTGCATTTAATGCTACGGTCATAGAGGTGTCAAATAAAAACATCTCAGCAAACACTTACGGCAGTGCTTGTGCTGTAACTGTGGTCAAGCCACCCATCTTTCGTCAAAACAGTTAAACTAGAGTTCACAAGTAAAATGCGTTATAAATAATTGTCTTAGCGTTAGCACTTTCAAAGAAAAAGTAGAACTCCAGGTCACCTTTAAATACTAAAACATAAGTGTTAAAGACATCAGGAAAGCAGAACATCTGATCAGGACATCACTGGTTCTCTTCTCCATTTCTATTGCTCACAATTTAGAGCTTGTATTGCGCTCATAAAACATTCATAAGCCATCATTTCACTTCCCATTGAACGCTATGCTTTTCATCTGGCTCCACATGTCTCTGAAGCTGCCTCATTAAGATCACTCATCAATGAGGGTGCAATGATTTCAACACAGTACCAACAAATGATGATTAAATCTTGCAATGATACACACCTCGGTCTCTTCCATAGGTCTTATTTACTGTCTTTGAGGAAGCAATTGTCAAAATCAGGCATCTGATTGCACACTTTATTTCAGGACTGTTACCTCAACCAACCAACCAACCAATCAATCTTTGCAGGATATGATTAGAGCTCTGTAGTATGAAAGCACTTTTACAACATAAGGTCAATTAGATTTTCAGTATGTAGTCAATATAATAATCAAAAACCAACCTTACAAACTTAAAACATGCACATAACCCCTATTCTTTTCAGAGAATGTGTTCCACTTGGGGATGCCCAGTAGATATGCCTCAGAAGAGTCCACCATGGCAAAAGACTTGCTCTAGATGTTTTCACACTATTAACTACGGTGTATGCTCAGTTTTACAAAGGTTAGGTGGGTTTTGTGCTCTCCAACAAATGCAGCCACTTTTAACCCTAAAACGGGGCACCTGTGGGAGCAGAGGAAACCTTAGTACACAGTAGTCAAGAAACCTCTGTGCAGTTGTGCTCCCAGGCTCTCTCACAGCTGTTCATGAAAGCGGACACCACAGAGTGGATGCATGTCTCAGTAGACTGGGAATCTACAGGTGGTATGGGCTTATAATGGAATTACGGTTATCTGATACATTATGAAAATACAATAGACTCTTATCAGTTTGGTTGATTCAGTGACACTAAATTTAAGACCCCCATTAGCTGTACATCCATATCACACAACCTCACTCTTGGGCACGCATCCCTGCAACAGGTCAAACCTAAATAGTAATGTTTCATGGACATGACCCCCATAGATGCAAAAAGGCTGTTGAACATTCATTTTAAGACAACAAACCAACAAACTAGTGCAGTGGAATCATTTACTCAAGGACTAAGGACAACTCATGCATGTTCATTGGCATGCTCAGTATCGCTTGCCACAAAATTTTATTCTATGACCTCATTATCTGATCACCTGTGCATTTTGCCCCTCCTGTCCCTCTTTCGTCACACTGCCTGCCCTGCTTCTACATTTACATTACTAGATCTGATATGCATGCAAAACTTGTCAAAACACATTAACTATAGATGAGCAACAGTCAGCATCATCATAGTGAGCTTTAAGAGTTCACACACCTCAAAACATCGCAGTCTAATATATTTAATCATATACCTTTGATATTTCAGTTTCAAAAGTAAAAACACTACAAGCGATTCCACTGTTACTGACATGATTAAACAATGGAATGCAAAAGTACCATAATGAACCACGGTCCATTTAAACTATATTTTGCGTTTGACAAATTTAGAAAAAGTGTTCTTAAATCAGAAAGTCATGACATGAAAAAATTAGTCTGCATGCCATCATTTTAAAACTAAACATACCCTGAACAATTCTGTGGTAATAGATCCATCTCTATTTTTTTGCATTATAGCCTCTGTTTTCCTGTAAATACCATGCAAACCAGGTCTATTGCTTAACCAAATGTTCTTGCCATCTATTAAAATCATGAACACAGCCTGAATATCAAAAAAGTGGAAAAGGCATTGCCAAATTACATTTTTGCACACAGCACCACCAGATTTCACAGTCTGACTACATTTTAGGTGTGGTATTGAGCCTCGTCACAGTTAAACATTGGTGGAATACAGAATTAGGTAGTTAGAGGTGATCTAGGCTTATTGAGAAATTACTTAATTATTTAACAATAAATGGCTTGATACGTTTCAGAAATATCCCTAATTGTACCCCACAATAGCAAGATAATCCCATCTAGCAAACAGCTACAGTAAAAGTGGTATATTTCTATTACGACTACTCTAGATAACAGTTTGCCTAAATGAAGCCAGAGAAAAAATAAGACAATAATCACTATCACATTAGAATGACTTCTCTTGTAAAGAGGTTTCTCTCTTTTTATTAGACCAACACCTTAAATTTGTAACAGGTCTATTGCTCCTCTTCTTATTTCATATTGTACGCTGTAGCGCTACTACTCGCACCAGCCCGTACTTTGAGAAAGTAGTGAGAAGAGAACGGGGTAAATGTAACATTTACACAGGGATGAGGGGGGTTGGGGGGGGGAAGGGTTTTGGGAGAGAGGGAGGAAAAAAAAAAAAAAAAAAAAAAAAAAAAAAAAACATTTCCTGTTAATTACATTCAAGAAAATGGACCACTCAACTCTAATTATTATTAATCATGACTATGATTATTTTTGGGGGGGAGGTTTCTATTGTTCAGTTTTGATTACTGGGTGGGTTTTTTCAGTATGGAGTAGCAGGAGTCATGATGCATGGGTCCATTATTTCATTCAAATAAACCTAAAGCAATAATCCCTGACTGATCACAGATCAGATTCCACTGCATGTATGATGGTCATGGTTACAAAAAAAGATCCTAAATCAGCACAGCCACTCCTGAGGTTGTTTGGGGGTGGGGGGGGGGTGCTGTGTTGCTCGTTAATCCATTGTCTAAAAGGCTGCCTGCCACATTCAGCTACACACTGAAGTGTTTTGTTTTTATGGTTCACAGTTAGTCATACTGTGACAAACCACATCCACAACTGCATCATTAATGAAGAGCTGGGTGTGGTTGAGAAAAGATTTGAGTAACTTGACTTGGTACAGGAGCTATAAATGACAAATGTTCCTAAAACACCAAAATGAAGAAGCAAGAAAGTTTTGGCTGATCATATTTGAGGTGAATGAAAAATGTTTTACACAATTTTTCATATGTTTTAACTAGTGTGATACTTGGAAAGTATTGCAATACTTTATCACCCAGCACTAATTTGTCAGTGCAGTATTTGATATAGGTTGACAAACCGTTCATTACTACAGAGGGCACCACTTGTCCTTTTTGGATTTCAGTATCAAAAGACTTAATTATCTGCCAATATTGGTATGAAGAAAATCCTTTTTGCAAGATTCTTTACTGCTCTTTATGCTGTATCTTAAATGCAGGAAGAAAACACAGCTAACATTACATCTCAATGTGAGTGCACTATTTCAGATTACACTTGTATCCTTTTTCCAATATTCAATCTTGATTTTTTTTGCTGATGTTGACCCTTTACTTGGCTATCACAATATGTGCAATGTCTAAACAGGTCAGTAACTCTCAATCAGAGAAAGTCCATCATCTCAGAGATACACAGAAAAATCATCTCTACAAAAAAAACAAAAAAAAAAAACACATTGTGCTGATTTTCCTTTGGAGTGTAAATCTTTCTCCAAGAGCAAATAATATCATGTATCTTCACTACTGGCATAATATTATATTTTGGATAAGTGGTTCATCTGGCTCACGACTTCCATCTGTGGTAAGATTTCATAGAGTCTTGGGTTAAGCTGCAACAGATGAGGTGCATAATGGGTGGAGCACGCAATGTAGTAGGAAGAATAAAATGTCCAGCTTTTATATTGATTTGTTTCACAGAGATACTACATTCATGTTCCACTGAATCCTGTGAAAACTATGCAGATCATGAAATGAACATGATTAATTGTGTTCAATATGATGATCTACCAAGAAAATAATCACCTAACTTTTAAAAGCAAAACTTTACTTTTCCCCATTGTTGAAATTCCATATTTGTCAGTGACCCCATTACTACAATACTACAAAGTATGAGAAAATTGTCAATACTGAATTTCCCCATTTGGCCTCATCAGCATCTTTAGGCCAATAAGCTTGCATAATCCAAAATATGACTGCTGACCGGCTGTCTAAATGACATTATGTATGTACATGTAAACTTTAGCACTTTTTGGTGAGTTATGATCAATCTGTTACGGTCAGTAAATATAGCCACTTTCAGCAAGTTGCACTCATTTCTGGCTACACCAAATGGCTTATGGTGGTGGATATCTGTTAAGGCCAATACCTATATAAACAACAACAGTACATCAGCAGACAACGGGACTACATCTGCCTGGATTATAAAGATATAATAGGATTACTTGTAGAAGCTTAAAATTGGGCAAAAATTAGAACATTTCAAGAATGTTAGTACATTATTTTAGGGTCACATTAACATTCTGCTCTTACAAAGTGCAACACCAGCTAAAAAAGTGGACAAAAATGCAAAGCCAGCTCAGAGACCCTACCTGATACTGTGTTTCGTTCAAAAATACATCAAAGCTTGGAAGGTAAGCGCTCTATGATTTCTTCATCACATTGACTTTCAGCTCTATGGTGACTATGAATTATGTGCATGACTTTACTAAGGTCTACAACAAACCACCACCCCACACACACAGACTGGCAGTCAATTTGGCATCCCTGAGCCGAAGCAGAAGCAGTGTAAAATTGAAAGCGTCTTTGATGAAAAAGGCAACACTTTCTGAAACCACTTCAGCACTCCACTGCTAAAATCATGGATAGCCACTTGTGACCACGCAAGAGCCAAACAGCCATATTTCAGCAGTTTTTCCTTTTCTTGGGCTGGCATAGATGGGTGCAGGTGAAATGGGCGGCTGTGTTCCAGTCCATTTCTTTTGAGTTGGTTACCCTGTGCTCCCCCCTCCACTCCACGACCAACACTAAATATCAGGTTTCCAAGGCTACACAGCACAGCCACTTATCACAGCATTTTTTGCCTCCAGGCCAGACACGTTTTCATCCCTGTTTAAATGAGTAGCTCACAACAACTTCCAAAAACTGAAAGATTCATACAAATCTGATCATGCAGACTTGCCTCTTGAAGACCTCCAGAAAATGAAAGGCGTTTAAAATAGATAAACACTTCAAAATAATCAAATAAAAATAAATACTGCTTCACCTTTTGGAATATATAATGTAACAAAACAACCTGCATGCTCTTCTCTTCATAAGTGAAAGAATGCCCCTTCAGAGCTGATTTTGTAGAACAGCATGTAAAATAAACAAAGGCTTCGCTTAGTGAAGGGAGGCATTTTGCATAATATAGAACAGCTGCTGGATGGGTAATATCAAATAGTGAGGAAGATTCTGAAAAAAGAAAAAGAAAAGCAGGATAAGCAGGAAACTAAAGACTTTTGGATGAGAAAGTTATAGTACAAGCGTGATAGCAAGAACAGGAGAGAGAGGGAGAAAGAAAGAGATACACAGCTGTTCTCTTCCAGGGAAGCTTGGTGAGACTGTTGGTATTAAACTGTCAAACACGCACTCGTCTGTGCACAAGCCTCCCCCCCACCAAACTTCCCTCCCCACTCCTCTTGACACTGGCTGGCCCTGATCAAAGCCTGAAGCCAGGAGGGTGGAAGGGGGGGGTACGGAGCCTCGTGGGACCCCAAATAATAAGCCTGATTGTTTACGTTACATGCGCTCCATAAATTCTGTCCTGTCTATGAAAGGGGGTTATCTGTAGCCAGCGTCCACAGAGAACCCTGCTGTGGATTATCAAGAGGTCACCATACAGAGCTGTGGGTTTCAGAGCCACATTTAAAAGTGGTTTGGATTTATAAAGCACTGCAGGTGCAGAAATCACTCTTCAAACAGCTTGTGAAAGACTGATTTGCACTGGCAGGTTGAGCAGACGCTAAACAGTCAAGAATTAGCCTGCCTGTATCATCCAGAGTTCATTCTGACTGCAGTATCTTGCTTTCGACACTTTCAATTTGAAATGATGGGACTTTAACTTTACCAGTGACATACAGCACTTTTCATTGAACATACACTCCCACACCGCAATCTATTCTTTAGTCAAACTAACTAAACATTTCTTAAAACAACCCTCTTTTGCTGCAGCTCTGAAAAAAAAGGAAAGTCAGGAAGTACTTGTGCTTCTAATTTGTCATGGTGCAAAAAATACATTAGGGTGCATACCATATACTTTTAGTGGGGGCGGAGGTTGGGAGAATCTCTTAGGTGGTGTCAGAAGGAAGGATTTATGAGAGGTTAAGTATCCTCCTGCTGTTTTTGAACTTTTTCTGAAGGCCCTGCAACACATTTGTCAAGGGGGGGTGGGGGTACATGAGGGAAGGCATATTAAAGCAAACCTACATTTGGCGCACCTCTCGCCATCAAAGGCCTTCAGAGCATGTTTCAAGTAGTTTCCAAATTAGGACTCGGTGATTTACAGTCTGCTCTAATGCTCAGAGAAAATAAATACGGCGGGGGAGATTTTCACCACATTGTCACCACAAAGACACACGCAAGAGCATGCACACGAAGTGCTGGAAAGCCCTTTGGTGCTAATGTAAACATGAAAATGTATGTTTTTCTGTGCTGTAAATCAAACCCAGTAGTGTACGGAGTACATTCCAAAAAAAAAGTGGAAAAAGTTACAGTAAACTCAGTCTTGTTGAGTTGGAGCAAAACAAAGTTCAAATTGGGTGTTTAATTTTCCAAATTTTGCTGTACGATTTCCCAGTATACCACAGGGGTAAATCCAGTTGAGTCACGGCACAGTTTACAGCAGATCCATGTAGTTCTCTCTGGCTTGTTTTGATTCAGGCCATGATAAAGAATAGGACATGCTGTAGTCCATAAACGAACACCATCCTACTCTTTACTTGTTTTGGTCGACCACTTAGTCTTCATGCATTTAAAGTATTTATGAAAAATTTTCAATTAAAAAAAAAAAAAAAAAACCCATCTGTTGTCATGACAACTGCATAATCACATTTTCATGCTCATGTATTTGTGATACCTTCCAGACATGTCTTTCTCGGTGTCCAGAAAGAGCCAGGGAGGGCAGCACAAAAGCAGCCCAATCTCCACAATCTGGTCCCAATAAAGCGTCTGCATTGCGAGTCGTGTGTAATGAGGGTATGATAGAGCGAGAGAGAGTCTCCCTCGGAGACACACTCAGCCTGGCACTCTGCCCAGCACTTGTCACGTCAGAGCAAACCCAAACGCATGAGCGGCAAAGAAAGGGGGAAACTACTCCAAACCAACAAAATATTTTAATTGATCCCTTCCGTCCTGCAAGCTCCACCATGTCTGCAGCAGTCTAGCATGCTAAACTCTACCTACTCCATTCACACACTCGCCCATTCCTCACCTTTACTTTAGGGCTCACGGTGCTGGACAGTATTGACAAATTTCAACAATAACACAATTTTTCCAAAATTCATCACTGTGTCATGGGACCAGAGAGTATTTATGCTTGTATAAGCTGCAACTCTGAATGGAATGTCTTACTAACCTGACAGAATTCATTTTGATTGGACTGTTGTGGCCATTTATACAGAAAAACTGTCTGGAATATTTTGTGTGTTTGAACCACAGCATGCAACAAAATTACACTGCATTTAACTTCAATACTATCAATACTAGGGAGGCATGACCATTATGGCTTAATTACTTTGGCCCATTTATGTTGCAATTATGATGCAAGTAGAGCAGGTCTCAATTACTCTGTTGAAATATGTTATCAATGAACTGGCTTAGTGATTACTGTGCAATCGGAGTAATAAACAGGTAGTGTGCAGATCAGTATAAAGCAGTGCTTTGCAGTCTGGACAGTCTCCACAAGGGGGAGATAAAACTTAGAAATAATTTAAAACAACTGTGTTTGCTGCTATTAACTGCATGGACTGCTCAATTATAAGCAAAAATAGCTAGATCACCAAAAGACAGGCCTAGACTCACACTGCGTGTGAGTAATGTTGCTAACTCTACTCCAAAGGTTAGTGGCTCAAACATGACTTATTGTGCCAAACAGCCACTTGCCTCAAACTTTCAGTCTTTCACTTGATTGTAAAAAAGCAATTTTCAAAAATATATATTTTTGCGTTACACATCAAAACAGCAATATACATCACCAAAAGAGCAAATACACATTTTTACTGCAACTTTTGCAAATACAAGGCTGCGTCATAACACTGATGCGGACAATTTTGTCCACCACTGCAGGCTCTCTCTCTCTCACTCACTCGCTCGCTCTCCATCTCTCTCTCACACACACACACACACACACAGACAAACACACACAAACACACAAACACACACAAACACACAGTTGTGGGAGCACAAGTGGTCACACTTATCTCTGCAGACTGGGGCAAATGGTGAATGTAGTGAGTTTCAGTGTAAGGGCATGCACTGTAACGCACAGGACTCTCAGGAATGGAATGAATTGCAATGGAAGAGCATTTCAACTTGCACCAAGCTCAATGGCACACTTGCTGAATTAACGCCATGAATTAAACCCTGTCTGTCCATATGTCCATCCACCCATCTATCCAAAAAACACACTGGGGCTACTGTGCTAAGAAATGCATGCACACTTCATCACAAACCTTGCGCATTAAAAACACACACAGCCCATTGACAACAAGCACCCAAATAAAGCAATCCAATATAAACAGCTCGTTTATTCCCGCGGTAACAAGGGGGGAAATCTTTACCTCTTTTCGGCCTCGGAAAACTTTCGTGCAGGTGAAACACCACTTTCTCCACGAAGTGCTGGATGTTGCTGTGCTCGGGTCCACGGACAAACACCATCCAGTCGTGAGTGAAGCCCTCTGCCGTGGGCTTCCGGCGCACCTGGGCGCGGTGGCCGAGCTCCAGCTTCACCTGAACAGCGCCCTGGAGCAGCGACACGACACGACACGGCGATTAAACCACGCAACTACCGCAGTCCACGCTACACACACAAGTATATGCGCGCGATGCCCCCCGTTTTCTCCCAAAACAGGGCACTTAAAATGAGCTAAAGGGACTCGGTTGTATCTTTTAAGCTTATACAAAATTTTCCCCGTCTCACTTTTTTTCCCAATTTTTCCGCCGACAAAAAGGGAATGTCAGGCGAACGGAGCCGTCCGGTGCAGGCACGGGCTCCCGAAACGCCTACAGCGAGGTGCAGATTTCCAGACAACTCGTTTAGTTTGCACGCGTCCCTTTCGCAGCCGTGTACGTGCAGAGGGGCTTCAACTCTGTCCCGTGCGCTTAAACACAACGCGTCCGTAAACTGCGTGCGTTGCAGCCCCTCGTCTTTTCTTTTTTTGGGAAGAGAGAGGGAGCGAGAGAGGCAGATAGACAGAGAGAGAGAGGGAGAGAGAGAGTGAGAAAGAGGAGAAGAAAAGCAGCGCAAAGGGACGCGGACGGTAATGCTTCGAGCAAGGTAGAGCCACACTCACCGAACCGGCCATGCTCCTGGCCACGACTGATACTGCTATTTCATTGAGAATGCGGGTGAGATGAGGAGAGCGGAGCGCGCAAGCGGCCGATGGCGGCGGACATCGTCTCTTAATTGAGGTCTAGCCGAGTTTCAAAGGCTGAGGAGCGCAGCGGCGCGCATGTGCAGTGGGGCCAGGAGCGCGCACGCGCACGCACCGAGCGCCGCAGCGCGCGAGCCAATGAGCAGCGGCCAAAGCACGCGGGCTGGACTTTAACCTAAAAACCTCCGGAAGGTAACAGATCGCTGCTTACACCTTCTCCAGTAAAAAAGAAAATTGCCATCGGTTTGTTCTTTTCAGAATATGTCCAGGTTCCTGTGATGTTTTCATTCCACTTCTGCTCTGCTGGTTCAACTCTTGGTCTGTTTGCTCACACCTCTCATTGTAGAACAGTGGTCACCAGCCCTGGTGGTCTTGGACATTGAAACAGCACAGTCTAGCTCCCACTTCAGTCTGCCACACCTACCCTGACCAATGAACTTCTGCAGATAGCCCTGACCGCCTGGAACAGAAGTTTTAGGGGCAGAGGTGTTGGATGCAGGTTGGAGCTAAACTCTGCAGGATGGTAGATCTCATTTCCAGCAGCAGAGCTGGTCACTACTGCGTTAGACCCTCTGCCATCCATCATTTAACCTAAGCACCTCAAAATAAAGAACAGCTGAGCTATGTTCAAGTTTACTGTCATGTACAGTTAACGATGAGACATCATTACCAGCAATGACATTCTTGGATTTGGAGTCTCCTCAGTAAGATAAGGATTTAACATTAGTAAAGTAATATAAGTAGAATAAAATAGTAAAAATAATACAAGGAAATAAGATAGAAGCACTTTTATATACTGAAGGTATTTCTTAAGGAGACAAACATATTTTATTTTATTTTTTTCTACTTTTTTAACTGTTTTTATCACAGGCTTGCAGGTATAAACTATCCCTAAACCTGTTGGTGTGGGTCTAAATGCACCTGTGCCTCCTGCCAGACAGCAGGAGTGTGAAGAGACTTCCGATAGATGCTGGGTGATACTAAGACGTACCACTGCTGTTCCATATTTTCCACTAAGTTCCACTGTTTTTCTGCTTCAGCAAATATTTCACAAAGTGATTTCATAGAAGGGTGGCACGGTGGTGCAGTGATTAGTGCTGTTGCTTTACAGCAAGAAGGTCCTGGGTTCGATCCCCGGGTCGGCCACAGGTGCCTTTCTGTGTGGAGTTCGCAAGCTCTCCAAAGGCTGCAGTAGGTTGATTGGATGTTCTGTTGCTCGTAGGTGTGAATGTGTGTGCGAATGTCTGTCTATGTGTTGCCATGGGATGGGTTGGCCTCTTGTCCTGGATGTACTCCGCCTTAGGCCCGCAGTTAGCTGGGATTGGCCTCAGCTTCCCCGTGACCCAGAAACAGAAGAAGCGGTTTAGAAAATGGATGGATGGATTTTACATGAGGACAGAGGCTCCTCTAACAAACTTGCAAGTGTATCAGAGTGAAATGAACACGAGCTCACTCTTACCCACACAGCTAGCAGTGGTGGCCTAATGGTTAGGACCTTGCCCTTGTGAACAGAAGGTTGCAGGTTCAAGTCCCGGCCCAGGTCCCACTTAGGTTCCCTTGAGAAAGGTACCATCCTATTACACTGCTCCTTGGACAATGCTATAGCTGCCCACTGCTCCACGTCTGCACATGTGATAGATTAGATGCAGAGGTCACATTGTTTGTGGTGCACTTTGTGTGTCATTGAGTGTGTTCACAATGACAAATAAGTCCATTTCACAGCTGAAGTTATGTGAATCAGCCAAGTGAACATCAGCCAGCACATTCAACCATATGGTATGGGCTGTGGTATTTTATCTGTGCCCATTCACTGTATTATCACTGACAGTCTTTCAGTTACAGCAAGTCAGTTGTGCATTTGAATAGAGATACCTCAGACTGATTACTCTGCCTCTCAGTACAGTTCTTTAGGTACTGCAAATGTTCACTGATCTGCCATAACATTAAAACCACCTGCCTAATATTGTGCAAGTCCCACTTAAGCCATTAAACAGCTGACTGTGGTGCACTGTGTGTTCTGACATCTTTCTATCATAGCCAGCATGAACTTTTTGTGCTACAGTAGCTATTCTGTGGGATCAAGCCATACAGACTGGCCTTCATTTCCCACACACATTAGTGAGCCTTGGGTGCCCATGGCCCTGTCACTGGTATTCCTTCCTGGGGTCACTTTTAAAAGGGACTAAACATTGCATTCAAGGAAGACCTCACAAGACCTGCCCTTTTGGAGATGCTCAGACTTTTTCTCTGCTCTGACAGTTGTCTAGCCATCACAATAAGACCCTTGTCCAAGTGGTTCAGATCCTTACTTGAACATTTTTCTTGCTTCCTCCAACATCAACATCAAGAAACGGACTGTTTGCTTTCTTCCTAATTTGCTCCAGCATAAATGGATTTTAAAAACTTATTTCAAGACGGTCATGAAACGAAGTCTCAGGCATCAGACATTGTATTCATAACTATTTCATGTAAGAACTTTCTGTGCTGAAGTCATTAAACACTTCAACTATCTGGTTCCTCTCACCACCATTGGGAACAATTCTGTCTCTGTAGGTTTTGCTAGAACAGAACACATCACATCCAACCAGTCTGAATGATTTTAGTTAAATACTAACTACTGATTCCTCTGATTTTTTAAAAATGTTATATCACAGCTAAACAAATGAAGACAAAATATATAAAGATGTGAAAATAGAAAAAAAAATATTCTGATTCACAATGCATTTGAGAAATTTATGTGACCTGACTTTGGGGTTGCAGGGGAGTCCATTTATTGTACATCTATGTATTGACTTTACCTGACTAATGGATACAGTAATGAGTTCACATCAGCCTGTTAATGTGCGAAAATGCCTTTCTCTGTTGAATGATGGGTGCTGACACTGGACTTACTTCCTGCTGCAGATACTATGATAAGCCATGTGGCTAAGCATGTGACTCCAGTGATACGCATATACTTTCAATACTACACAGTTCATTCGACAGCATCTATTACACCAGCAAGTACTTGTGACAGACTTCTTCAATTCCACACTAATCAGATGAAAGTTGAAGTTCAGAGCACCATTAAAGGAATTGCTTGAAGACAAGGCTCATCACCCAGGCTTGTTGCACTGGAAAGAAACTGTTTCAAATAAAATCTGTGACTTTGTTCTTACAAAACAAAGGACCGCAGAGATCCTGGATTTACTGCTGTCAATTAAACGCCAAATACCAGCTTAGGAAAACTACCATTCACATAAGTTCTAGTTGAGAAAATCCATGTAAAGGAGAGCATCCAGTCAGTGACATGGCATCTTCCAATTCCTTACACCTTTAATTTGGTAAGAAGTGTAATGGGTCATATTAACCACTATGAAAAGACAGCTACAATAAAAGCTCAGAGTGTTCCACAGCCATGCCAATTAGCCAAAAGAAAGCTAAAAGGAGAAGCAGACAGAGTTTGCTTTAGAATTTGCGTAAAGCACTTGCCTCTTGCACACTATCAGACGTCCTTAATCACACTAAAGCACTATTTAGATAAAATATTGACTTTTTTGTTTAATTCTTGTTTAATTTTATATATATA